>WBMY01002335.1:2905-50712 GCA_013397315.1 Donacobius atricapilla | reverse complement strand
GTCCTTAAAGTCCTGTTGCATCTTTCTTAAGTGCTGGGAAGGCACATAATACAAAGTAGTCCATATAGATTACAGGTGATAATATCCAATATGACGTCCTGCTTCTGCAGATCAAATTTACTCTATTGTCCAGATCCTTGAACTGGTACAAGGAAGCTTTCAGTTAAATGTGTAATGTGTTCCTAAGGGCCAAATGTTTAGAATTACAAAGTTTTAGAATTTAAGTTGTCAGTTATTTGAAATTGTCTTTTTCATAAATTTAAACTTCAGGGTATTTGAAGACCCACATGATTACTGTTGTGACCTTTAGACGTTATGAAAACAAAAATAAGGAAGTTATAATAAAAACTGGAGCTTCATCTTCCTTGCTTCCTTGCATGTCCCTCTACTTGTTTTTTCTTACTTCAGGAGACCTACAATAGCCTGCTCATCCCTTCCTTTGCGCATGCTGGGTTTGTTTCTGTTTGTGCATGACCAGCAGTTTCTTTGTGTGCTTCCATTTTATTAGTGCCTGCTTAGCATCTCCTTCTGTCTTCTGTTTCTGATCTTTCTGTCCCATTGCAGAGTGCCTGGCAACATAACTTGTAGGAACAGGGATTTAGGGACCTATATAAAGCAAGATATGGAAAGAATGGTAACTGTGTGCAGGACACCATTGCAACTACCAAGCCTTTGAGCTGCTCTGCACGTATATTCACAGAATTGTCAGGGTTGGAAGGGACCTGAAAGATCATCTGCTTCCAAATCCCTGTCATGGGCAGGAACACCTTTCACTATACCAGGCTGGTCAAAGTCCCATCCAACCTGGCTTTGAACACTTCCAGGGAATGGGGCATCATCCCAGCTTCTCTGGCCAACCTGTTCCAGTGCTTCATCACCCTCACAATCAAGAATTTCATCCTAACACATAATTTAAAGCTACCCTCTTTCGATTTGAAGCCAATTCCCCTTGTCCTGTCCCTGCCCTAGTCTCCAGTTCTCCTGTAGCCCCATGAGGTACTAGAGTGGGCTCTGTCTCCCTGGTGCCTTCTCTTCTCCCTGCTGAAACAACCTCAACTCTCTCGGGCTGTCTTCAGATATGGTGAGGTATGGCACAATCTTCCCCATACCTTACACAGATGGAGTAAAGAACCATGTGGTTTCCATCAATGAAAGATGGGAGAGTACAGGTATCAAGTAAAACTATAGCACTTCTCTTTTATATATACACAACTATCACAGAATACATGATGACAACAGCAAAAATGTTACTACATACAGAGACTGAGTAAAAATGCAGATACAATCATTAGTTATTTTGCTTTCTGTAAACCAGAGATTGGTAATTTTTTGTTATGAACCAGTCATCATTGAGCTATTCAACAGAATTTTCACTTATTTAAAATAATGGAACCAGTAGTGTTGGTGGTAATTTAAAATACAAAGTTGAAATTGAAAACCAGTGGACATACAGATATGATTCAGATTTCTGTAGTTTTCTGTTTTCCTTGGGAAGCCTCTAAAATTTTGACAGGTGTAACAAGATCCTGTTACTCAAGGGAAACAAAATATCCTTAAATTTAATATAGGAAATAATGTGTTTTATAGCTTCTTTGTCACATATTACTTATTTCTTATCCTTGCAAGTATTGTGTTTGATTTCTTCTGCACAACTATATTAAATGAAAATATGCGTGGTACTGAGGAGAAAATAAAACCATCTGTTTGAACATGCAGAGTTGAAGTTTTAATAAAATGGAAGTACACTCTTAAAGGCCATATGAACATAATATCCCTAGGACCACAAATGTGTTTCTATTGCAAGAATGACATTTTCATAAAGATTACAAAAGCATTAAGCTTGTTACTTTTTAAGTGTATAGTAGGGTAAAAGATAACAGTATCTAAATTACTGAAATGTCAGGTGAACTGATATAATTGCAAAATGGGTATTGTGCCTCAAGACCTTCCATCGTTTTAGAACAGTTGTTTGAAATTGCTTATTAAGCCCAAATTATGAAGATGGGCAATGAAATCACCTTACTTACTCTTTGTCATCTTAAAAATATGCCTATTCCAGAATTTTATTATCTTGTTTACTTATTAAACTTAGCTTTTCAAATTATTTAAATATTTTTTAAACATGAAATTCTTGATGATCTTTTGGTTTGTATTTTGTAAGACCGTTGTGTCCTAATGAAGTTCTTCATCTTTTTAAACAGGAATTCAGATCTATTTTCAGAATTCTGCAGAAATTGAAAAGCACATGGTTTCATTCTTGGTAGTTTGTTGGGTTTTTTTTTTCTTCAAAATGTTTTCACAGTTACCAAACACCAGCTAATTACCTCCCTTCGTCTTTTCACAGCATATCTGCATTTTCTTCTTCAGAATTAACATTTAACTCACTGTGCTCTCTAATCATTGCATTCTCCTTCCAAGTGTAAAAGATGAAAACTGATTTACTCTATAGTGGGATGTTTTGTGAATATTCAGACGTCAATTTGACATTTATATACTGTAGTTTTCTCTTTAATAATAAAAAGTTTAAAAATCTGAGGGACAATTATGATGAAAGTCTCTCTTTTACTTCAGAATATGGGCCTGCATGAAGAAGACTGTGTAGGACTACGGCAGATAAGAGAACACTTAAAAAATGTCTTTAAAATATGGTCCTGTAGAATTGATTCAAAGACAATTGTTACAGGAGTCTTTTCGATGTGTGCAGATGCACTCTGTCATTACTCACAAGTTAACGAGATGGTCTTGACTGATTTTTGTCAAGACAGAGAACTTCTTCTGTCATAAAAATTGTACAGTAAAAAATCAAATCATTTTAGTCACAATAGTTTGTTTTGAAAAATAGTATAGGTGGTTAAATTAGGGGGGTGTGTCATGCCCACAAGGTGGTTGTAACATGCTAAATTAGAATATTAATGTCCTTTTCACTGAGGCTTAGTCTTACAATTTTTAAAAATCCCTCTATTGTCAATCAAGGGGACACTGTGTCTACTGAATTTTTGAAAAACAAGACTTCCAGTCATGTTATAGTACTTCTCACTACATTTACTGAACAGAGCAAGGCAATGGATCTATATGACCTGGCGAGAATAAGGGTGATTAAAAACCAGTCCAACTTCTTAATTAGAAATCTAGCACATGGTGCCCGCAAATATTGTGGACTGTCTGAAATGAGATCAGTTACTGGTCTCAGATTTTCCCGAAGAGTTTACTTTGCCTCAGTAGATTCACACACTGATCATCCTCTGGCTGAGAACCAGATCTTTGTCCTTTAGCACAATGGACAGTGTACTGACTCTCTGTTTATGTGCTGGGAAATTCTAACTATTTCTGACACAGAGATTACATGTTCTGTTATGCACCATACCATCAGCTCATGTGTAAAGAAGTGTTTTAATTTTGTAATCTCAGCTCAGTGAATGGGAACTTGTGTCTTTACTGACACGTGATTAATCTTTCTTCTGTATATTAGTCTTTCTATGAAATATTTGTTTAAAAATTATGAATTTTGAAAAATTTCTCTAGAAGTTTTTAAATGGTAGTGTCTGCCCTCTTTTCTATCTGCCTAGATTTATTTCTGATGTTTATATTCCTTGGAAAAGTAATAATGAGAACTTTGTGGTGACTTTGCTTAACCAGGGTTTTGAAATACAAAGGCACAGAAAGCAAAAATAAGAGTATCGGTTCCGGCTGTATTTTTTTGCTGTACTTGAACCAATTAGAACTGGCTCTGTTGTATCTTGGAGTAAGAGAAGCAGAAGTGACACAGGCATTTCAAACTATTTTTTAAGGAAATACGTAGTATCTAATATCATTCATATTCCTTCTTACAGAAAGGAATGATCAACTTGTGATGGAAATTAGTGATTGGTTGAAAGTTCCTAACAATCTAATTTGAGTAGAGTAGTTCCAATATAATGAACCAATCTGTGAGAGACCCAACCTCTGTGAATCTAGATGCAGAAGCATTGAAATTCAGCTAGCAGACATTTTTACATTTGCAGGTATTACAGAAATGTAAGCCAGATTAAAATAAATATGTTGATTACTGTGTTTTCAAATACACAGTAGAATTGTCTTTTATCAGCCAAACATTAAAAATGGTTTGCAGGGAAACACATGCAAGTCCTATCAAAGTTAGAATCCATGAGAAGGTCTGACAGACCTGGCAGTCCTTAATTTCTCTTTCAGCAAAGACTGAGGAAGATCAACTTTTAGAGTTCTTCAAGGACTCCAGTTTCAGTGTAGGTACTATTTTCAAATATTTCAGCAGGCTTTCTTAGTTCTTATGCTCTCTTAAAACATTCTACTTTGGTGTTTTCTGGGTGTGAATGTGAAGACTTCAGAGAAATGTGATAACTCCGTCAGCCCACAGTGTAGGCAAGAAAAATCAAAAAATGTGTGTGGAATCAGTTTATGTCATTGGCAAGGCCAAAATATTGTTTCATATCTCTGAGAAATATTACTCAAAGCATAATTTTGTCATATGATAGTTCTTGCAGTTTTTGAAAATAACTTTTTGATAATAGTTACTACTAAAGAAGAAATTATTTGTTGTAGAAGAGCGCCTAAAACCTCACTCTTAACTGCTAGAAGCAACTGCAACTATTGTCTATCTACAAATTTTAAAGTCATTTTGATTGAAGAGGTGTATAAAAAATGCCTGCTATGTTAGTATTATGATAATTATCAAAAAATTATTGGATGTCAGATGCTAAATTCCTTAAATGGACCGGTCTGTCACCCTGATTTTTCAGCCTTCTAGGTGTCTCACAGTTCATAGTTCTTAGGTTTTTTCTCACACACAGGTGTTGTGAATAGAAGCAATGTTTTCCTTAATTCAAGGTAGTTTACATTCTTGTTTTAGAGATATGGACAGCTGATGGACAGTTGCCTTGACCAATGGGATGGGGAGAGGTGTCAACCTTCTCCTCCAGTCCCTGGCCTTTGTAGAAATACTATAGAAGTAAAGTCAGATTTTTGTGATAAGCAGTGCATGCCTTCTCACCAGAGTGAGTGTGTGTGTGTGCTTGTGTGTCCAATGACACCAGCCAGTTAATTAGTTCTAATTCAGAAACAAAATAATTTGTTTACATTTGAATTGTTTAAAGTGTCACTGTCTACCAGGAACTGATGTGATAGGAATGCCTTGTAATTTATTAGAGGCTATGCATGCTTTTGAGAATTCAGGAGCAGGTTAAGTCTCTGGTTTCAGAGCAAACTGAGATAAGTATCTGTGTATAAAGGAATTTTCTTGAACATGATTACAAGGCACTTCATCTTCTGAGTGCTTCAGGAAGTCTCTGTAGTTTGTTGCTCAGTGTTGTAAAGGAGCTGTACGCTGTCAAGGAGTCAGGTTTGTGAGATCATTTGTTTAAGATGACAGCATAAATTTGAAGTCAGAGTGTGATTCAGTGTTCTTGTTCTCCATCCTGTGTTTCCAGCACTGATCTGTCCTTTCATTCATCAGTTAGTCAGTAAACATGATTTACAATTAAAGATTTCATATTAGTGGACCTACCCATGCAATGTTGACAAAGGACTTTAGGATTTGGTAGCAAACATCTAGCAGCCTGACATGGAATCCACCTTCACTGTGAGGTCAAAATTGATCTCATTTTACTGGGGAGACATTATGGAGCAGATTTTAATACATTTTAATCAATAAAATAATTAAAATAAATCTTTTTAATTAATCAATTTAAATTTTAATCAGTTTCATGTGTAGCGAATCTCTTTCAAAAAATTAGTGTAGTTCTCTCTGAGGTTGTTTATAGCTGGCAGTGACATCTCTGACAGACACAAATATATGCAGATTTATGCATGCGTATCATGTTTATACATAAGTTGAGATCCCTTACTTCACTGCATTTTTTTGCCACATGCACAGTATGGATGTATAATATAAGCATTTATGAAAGTCACACAGTAATGGAGATGTCTAATAAGAAAATGTTTACCAGTTTTGGATCTGTGACTTTTTTTTAAGGGACAGAATTTGCCAATGTGTAGTTTCTTTGTGAAAGCTGCTTTACCAGATTATTCTGGAACTCCTGGGTCTCACTGCACCTACAGGGAGCTGCAAAGCGAGACAAGTATTTAAAAAACCTTAACCACTCAGATAACAGTTTACATCACTAATAGTTCTTTCTAGGTCTGTCGGTTTCAATCAGCAGAGAGCACGTATGATCAGTATATCTGATAAACTTGTCAATGCCTTTTTAAAGCAGGATTCCCCAATCTATTCTATTCACCTCTACTCTCTCCTTTCCTTTTTCACCATTTCAAGTAGAATCCTGATAAGACAGAGATACAAGCAGCTGTGTGTAGCTAGCTCAGGCTACAACTAATTTGTGCAGAAAAAAATTAAATCAGGAGGTAAATTATTTCATGATTGCTCATTCCCAACAGAGTTGGGCATCATTCTGAAGAAAATATCAAATAATTGGTTTCAGACCATGTCAGACACATGCAATTCCCTTCTCTAATGGCTATGTGAGGTAGGACTAGGCCTCAGGGGTCACCAAAGAACTGAAAATAGCTTAGTGCCAGGCGCAGCAATAGAGACACAGAGCACATAGGAAATGAAGTGGCAATAAATGCAATCTATAGGGGAAATGTGCTTCACTTGGAATTTAATGTATTGGCTTAGAATCTGGCAGTAAGCCATGCAACAGTTGTTTACATTTCTGTCAGCATCTGCATCTGTTCTGCTTTGTAAATGGCACTTATCTTTGAGTGAGTAAATGGTGGAATCAATAACAACTGTTAAGGGATTTCCTTTTTTCTTCATATTCCATAAAAAATTCACACTACAAACAATGTAGCCTTAGATTAATAAGAATCAGACATTAACAGGGTCAAAGGGATTTGTTTGGGAACATTTTATAGCTTCTTGGGTTGCAGTAATTGTATCCATGTGACTTGAATGTATCTTGTAACATATACAAATTAAACTGTTAAAAAAATGCTAGCTTGCAGTAATGAAGATGATTTTTTATAATTATCGTAAGTACTGTGTATAGAAAACTGCTGGCACTGTTTGTAATAATTTAGTTCTGTGTAATACTGTGTATTACATCTGCTATGCAGAAATACTAAGTTGCTTTTTACAATATAAGCAAATTAGCGATTATATCCAGCAATACCAATTATTTAAACCTAGCAGTTGCATTAAAAATTGTATACCAACACTCAGTTTGAAAAAACTGTGAGCAGATGTCCATAAAAATGGAATGTATCTTTGCTAAATGCAAATGAAAGAATAATACAACTTATATACAAGCTCTGTTTAGGAGATAGTGTGCAGATGAACACTGACATAAATGCAAGATTGTTATAATAGTTATAGCATCACTTAAAAGTTAATATCACTGAGACCTGAGGAACACATTATTGTTAATGGAATTTATGTATGTAACTCCCTGTGCACAGCTTTGAAAATTTATCCTTGGAATACCCCTATACACAGTGACTATCAGCAGCTGAATTTGTTTTACTTTATTAGGCTATTTCTTTTTGGATTTAGCAAAATGATAATTCCATTTGTTGTGTTAGCATGCTGTAGTTAGATTGTAAATGTAATATTGCACCTTTTTTTTTTTTAAATTTTCTTCCTTACATGGCTTTATTGAATGAAATCCCTGACACTGCCTACTTTTGTCCATAGTAGAACAATATTGTAGATCTATCTTACATGAAATCAAGCCTTACAAGTGGGGACAGATGAATGATATTTAATGTATTGTGTATTGAGAAGGTATTTTGTACTATAATTGTTTAAGAGGGTTTTAGACCCTTGGTTCCTGCTGAGGGAGAAATCCCCACTGTAATCACTGAAGAAAACAGTCGTCAGGTTGCTTTCCAAGGATTCCACCCTGAGTCTCAGAAGCAGTTTAGCCATGTGGCTCTGTAGAGTGAATAGTAAAGGCTAATTAATCTGAGAGCAACACTGTCATAATGTAGTTATTCTTTAACATTTAGAGCCAGCTCACCTCTGATGCAGGTATTTCTGTGCCACACTTTACTGTGTCATATGCCTGGATGAATTGAAATTATTGGAATTAGGCCCACAGTTTTTGAGATGTTGTGAATTCAAAATTCTTTAAAACATTTGAGGTGCCACGCTCATTAAAAAAAATAGAGAAAATAATAACAAAAGTTACATTTAGCTTACAGGTCACATTCATACTTTTTTTTTTTTTTTAAATGCCTTTTGAGAGTTTAAGTGCCTCCAGGCTATAACCAAGGGAGTTGGAACGCTTTTTTAGATGGTCTCAAGAGCTACAGCTTTGAGGAAAGTATCAGTTTAGAAACTTGCTATAAAATCACTAGTTATCAGATATACACAGGTCATCTAGATCTAGCTCAGCCTTAGTTCTCATGCGTCTTCAGAGATAGGGAAAACTTTTAAAAGTGCTAAGATTAAGGTAGATACCTTGATACTGAATTGAAGTACTTAGGAGAAGGTCAGATACAATAATAAAGTGCCTTATAGAATGCCTTTCACTTTATATTGCTTGAAAAATGCTTTAATTTACTTACTAGCTCGTAGAATTCATATGGGCACCTCTCAACTTCATCATTGGTGAAGTGAAATTCTATGATGCCATCTGTCCAGCTACATCCAGCCAAATGGTCTCTGGTAAAATGGACAGCTTTATTCTTTGACAAGGGTGGCATGTCCTTCAGATCTTAGGAAAATTTCTTCAGCTTCAATACATTCTGCTAAAATAAAAGGCCAAACCTGAAAATAGTACCCCTAGTTTCTCCAGTGTTGTAGAACTCCATCAGCTGCCTTGGCACCAGCAGAAATTGCACAAATTAATAGACACCCAGTACTAGTTTTACTTGGGCCTTCTTTTTCTATAAGAAAAGCTCTCTAAGAGTAACCTTGTTTGGGTTGACAGACTTCTGGTGCCTGTTTATTTCTATAGTTGGGGTAGTAAATCAGCATGCCTGAAGAAATTAAATATCCTTTAGATCCCCTCTGCCTCTATGTGATAGGAACTCCAGAATACAGATGTTCTAAATGTAGACATATTTATAGCATGAAAGTTTTGAGCTTATTCCTTTGCTTCATTCCAGTTTTGTGTAATGAATCATCAAGATTTATTTACTTGCTGCAAATAAATGCAGGGCAGGTTCAAGTTAATTCAAGTAATTTTTTTGTCTTCTCCCTCCTATTCCCCAGAAAGACCTGCAGTCTAGATAGTAGAAACCTCAAGCACTCTCCTTTTTCCTCTTAGCAAAATAGTTGTGCTGTCTTCCATGAAGCAGAAAGAATTTCCCAGTTTTTGTGAAGTTTTTGAAGTTCCTTAAGAGCTATGCAGCAAAGCCTTCTGTGTGCTAGTGAGCCTGAAGGCCCTGACCAGCCTTTTCAGGGAACTACACTGCAGCCTGCCCAGGGGATCTATTTCAGCTGCACCTGGGTCCTCAGTCCCTGCTTGAACTACTCACAGGTGTCCTGATGTTCATCTTCCCTAGAGCTGTGGACCCCATTGATTCAATTTTCTGCCTTGAGCTTGAACCTGCCTTATCACTATGGTTCCACTGAGTGGTCACTGAACTGTGTCTGATTTATAGTTTCCTTCATGAGACCAGATCCAGACTCGAAAGGGTAAATTAGCTTCCTGACTCAGCCTCAGATTTGTGTAATCACCATGAATTTGGCTAAAGATCTGGACTCTGAAACCTATCATCTCAGGGTCTGCCTTGCTCAGGATCTGCGGGATGGGGCCCTGGCTGGCAAGGAGCCTGTCCTGCTGACCATATTATCATGCTTGACTCCCTGTTCCTCAAGTAGCAGCCAGACTTCAGTGGTCCTTGACACTGTACTTGGTTTGAATCTTTTATGTTGTAGCTAATGATAGCTCATTTACCTGACTTATATTTCCACTAGCAGGTTTGGCCTCCAGAGCAGTTTAGGAATCATCAACATAGGCATTGGTTTTGTACAGCATTATTAGTGTGATTCTTGTTTTGCAGAGACAGAAGCCTGGAGCTATGTTCAGGAGCTCAGAACCTTTTCTTCTTTCTCTGTTTGTTCAGGTCTTGATCTCAAATTTTTTTAAGCAATATTTGTAAAATCAGCTCAGTGGCACATTGACACATGCTGTAGAATGCACTTTACCTCTCCATAGGCTCTGTACAAGCCTTTCTGTCCCTTTTCAGAAATTTTTCTCTCTGGGTATTGCTTTGGCAGGAAGCCAGCATGTCCTGTTGTTAGGAGGTGCTATAGGGGTCCTGCTGATGTTTGTCTGTATCCAAAGATCCTGCTGCAGTTACTTCCTTGTACAGGGCATGAATTAAAGTCAGCCATGCAGAAAAAAAATCAAATTTAGAAGAATGATAGCAGTAAATTGCCAGTGGTTCAGGAAAAAAGTTGGTTTGTATCATGTAACTTTCTCCATTTCCTTTCCATCTTTCAGTTAGACTGGAATGCCATTGCTTAACTGATTTGTGGCTGGCTAAGATTACCTTCATGGGCTTTCAACCACCCTGTGTATGGTCTTCTGTGGATTGGATAGGATGCTAATAACAATTTCAGACCATTTTCATCATGGAGGGGTGCTTCTCTTGCTGTACAGTGTCACCTGGGTAAATGAGTAATGTTAATTTTTTGATCTAACACTCTAACTCATGATCCATTCAGTAACATTTTCAGAGTAAGCATACTCCACTCTGTGAATATGGCCAATTTTCCTCCAAGCAGGTTGATGTCACTGATGTTTGGTGGAACATATATCACAGTCCTCGTGTGTATTTCATGTGTTGACTTGGAGACATGTTCTCTTCATGACAGTCTTCTATGAGATTTATAAACCTGTTTTGAGATGTTCTCTATGTCATGGTATTGGCTGCTTAGCTCTTGGCTGTTACACAGTTCTTAAAGGTTTCTGTCCTGTGGTTATCCAATCAGAACAATGTCATAAAAGAAGTGCCTTTTCATTCTACTCTAGTAAAAAATGTACAGTGATATGCTTGTTCAAGCAGGCTGGTCCCTGGTCTTCAAAATTAAATGCTTCCATCAGTATTTTAAACCAAATGGTCCAGATGTACAAAAGGCCTTTCAGTCAAGCTTTGGATGTGTGCACACTACTTGAACATCAAGCACTAAATAAATGAGTGGTCATTTCTGAGAAACAATAAAACTGAAATATATTTTGAATGATCATTAAAAGTAAAAGTTTTTACTTTTTCTGAGTTTGGTAAAAATAGCATTATTGTGGTATACCTTTGTCTTCGACATCCACATTCTTTCAGTCTAATAAGGACAATATCATTTGAGGCAATCAAATAACTAGATGGTTTCCTTGTTCCTCAAGAGATGGGGTAGAAGCATCATAAGGTTTTCAAATCATAGGAGATAGAACTAATGTTCTGTTCATTTTCATGATGTGTTCTGTGATTCTTACACTGCAGACTCAGGCAGTCTTTTCATGTCAGTTAAACTCAGATTATATTCTCAAGTTTTCAGATAAGGAGTAGAATCCTCTGAATATCAGAATGTGATTTTTTGTAAGTTTAAGACTTAAAATTAGAAATCCAGTGATAGATTTATTATTTACTCATTAGTTTATTCAGAGAGGAAAGACACTAACAGAGGCAATTATGCTTAACTCTTTTGACATTCTTAGAAATGCAAGGGACTAACATGAATACATCTGGAACTTTGAGGGAATTCAGATGTGGATGCCATACCTGCTGTCCAGTCTCTAAGGCTGCAAAACTGGAATAGCAAATTATGGAATTAGTAGTCAGAGTTCAGGTCTGCTATTTAGATCTATGTCTGTTTAAAAGTGATTTGTAAATGCCTAAAAAACATTTAGAAACTTTGAGGGAAAAGGGAGGTACAAAGTACTTAGAATTTGCAAAGGTAAGAATGATTTGACAAATAGAAGTACATTTCAATCAATTTCTTTTTGTTTTCATCTTTCAGAGCTTCCCTTTAAACTACTCTGGCTCTCCCCCTGACACTTTCTAGATTAACTCTTCTGCTGATGCTACATTTACAACAGAACCGCGTAGGAACGTGGTATCAGCTCACCACAACTTGCATAGAAGTGCAAATTTGTTACATTTAAAGCCATTATAAAATTAAAGTTCTTAAACCCATGTGGTTTGGTAATACTGAATTGGAAACGTCTCACAGTCGTTTATAGTCTGACTGTGCTGAAATCAGAGTTCCCTGGTTGATGTGACATGATTATATGTTATGAGTGCATGTGTTAACCTTTCAAAATAAAATGTTCCATTTCTTCTTTTAAATACCAAATGCTTATAGTTATAATACTTGCTGATATTTGCTCAATGACAGTCTCACTTGTTTTCAAACCCCACATATTTAAAGTTGTGGAGTGTTAGATTGATGTTTCTTTCACTCAAATGTCATATTCATCAACTGTATTGTGCTAGAAGATTGTTAAATAGACAAGGTGACTTGCAGAGTGACAAGTGATGTGGTGTCCCAAACCATTAAAATACAGTAATGATGTGTTTTTTCCCTTTCGGCTTTTGCAACACTGTGGATTTTCTGTAAAACACAGGTGAGAACATTTCTGAGTAGATCCATTGCGTGAAAAAAATCCTAGTTAATGAATGACAAAACCTGGAATTCAGTCGGAACCTCACAGCTAATTGAGAAGTGCTGAAGACTTAGGAAAAAATTACAGTATTTTATAATGAGAAAAAGATACATGATGTTATAAGAAAAATTGAATTGCTTGATATATTATACTGTCTTACATAATCAGTTTTAGAGGATCTTTTTTTTTTCAGCTGCAATAAAAGCTGTTTTATGATTTTACTTGAATAGCCTCCCAGGAATACCACAGGAAAGGACGGAACTTCTGCTTAACCTTGTATCAACTCAAATGTCTTTCTCAACTCATCAAACTCTTTTTATTAATGGAGGAAAAAGTTGAAGAGCTCTCTACAGAAATTCTGCTGCTGCCTTCATTTACAGAGAGGAATAAGAATGTTCAAGGTAATGAATGATTGTCTTGATTTATTGGTTTACTTTGTGCAAAAGAATAGTTTTATACTATTTTCAATGGTAATTACCTAATTTATGTCACCATATTTTTCAAATAAATGTGTCACCATATCCACTGAGAAAGCTTTTGATGTGTGGATTTATGTTTGAGCACAGTGACTTGTAGAAAAGAACTGATTGCTGCATATAAAACATGTGATGTACTAACTGTAGATATTGATAGAGAGCCATAATGAAAAACTGTCAAACACTGTAACAAGTTGTCTCCTACTGGATTCTCTATAAAATCCTGGGTCTCACATAGGACACAACAATACTTGGTTTCTTTGAAGCTTTTACTGAACTTGTCCTTGAAAGCTGCTTTTCAAGAGGTGAAAGCACTGACTTGATGTTGTCCTGATTTTTTCAGCTTCTCTTCTGTTCACACCTTTCATAGTTTTGGGTTGTTTCTCACACTTGGATGATGTAAACACAGCCAATGTTTTCATAAATTCAAGGAAAGTTTTCATTCCTGTTCTTAGAGATATGGACAGCTGATGGACAGTTGTCTTGACCAGTGGGATGGAGAGAGGTGTCAACCTTCTCCCCCAATCCCTGGCCTTTGTAGAAATGTTATAAAATAGAATCAAATCTTTTAAAATATATGGAGTTAATTCATACCTTCTCACCAAAGCATGTCTGTGTGTGTCTGTGTGACAAATGGCGTCAACTTTATATCGGTTTAGTTGATCTTAGTGTACATGAAACTACCTGCTTAAGGATATAGTCCTTGTTTAACCTGTATTTCCTGTATTTCTCACACTTACTCATATGTACTATGTTTGCTAGCATGCTTATCCCACTGGCTTCAGCGGTTGTGTTACAGATGGAGGCTCTACATCAATAAAATGATTAAGCCTCAGGTTTGCATTTGCTATAGGTTCCAAGCTCACTCTGTTTTTCATCTAACTGTGGTCAGGAGAGCCTGGTATTGTGAAAATTCAGCTGAATAACACCTTCCAGGAGTATGCTCATAAATGTTCTTCTAGTCTGCTGCTTCTGCCAGTAGAGACTCCAAGTCATGAGAGAGAAGTGGTTTCAAGAGCTTTGATTCTATTGCAGGAAAAGATCAGACCAGAAATGAGGCCAGGCTGCTCAGGGAGAGAGGATAGGTAAAGTTAAATGTTCACTATTTCTATAGTCAAGCTGCAGGCTGAGGAGAATGGTGTTGTGGGAATAATGTAGTCTCAGAATACTAAATTGACAAAAGTAAAAATATTAAGAAGAGTTCCAAGGCACACATTTTGTTGATGTATTCTTCACCTGTAATACTGACACTCCAAAATAAAGAAATACAGGTTAACCTATATATTTTTAGAATATACATCAAAGCTCTAATAAAGTGTGCATTTTAATTCCATTTTTGCGGCTGACTTCGATATATTTCTGCCTCCTTTAGTTACTCCGTTTTACTAATTCTCAAGAAATGTTCAGCTATTATACATTATGATTTATGTTTTATGGCATTGATTCTATAAAGAGGTATTAGAATAAACTTGTGGAGTTTTCCTCGTGTTGGACAGGGTATACATTCAGTAAGGGCAATGGTAAATGTATTTTTTATTACTGTATTATGTGAGAAAGTGTAAAAAAATTGAAAAAGTCTTGAATGGGAAATTTATTTGATTGTTATATGACTATATTCTAAGGCATATGATCTTCAGTAATTCAGAGAACTTAAAGATTTCAACATTAGCCAGAAATATTTTACTTTCCAGAAAGTAAAAATTATCCTGCAGGCATTTTTCTAAGCTTAATTAAATGCAGAACTGTTTCTCCAAAGGGTGTTAAGCCACCTTCTTTGAGAAATATTCTTTCAGAGTAATCATGTCTATAGCAAGTCAGTTCTTCATTGGTGCCTCTACTTAATCAAATCTGAATGGGAAATATTATTAGATCTTGTAGGAGGCAGTCTTGTGGGTAGAAGGTACATTCTAAAAAAAATCATAGAATTCATTTTACCCTGGAAAACAAGTGAGGGTAAATATTTTCCAGGTGCTTTTAGTGAAATCTTCAGACATACTTTTGGGTTTAGAGTTGCTGTTCTGATCAGGTGGTTCTGTTCACAAAACTTTGCTCAGTGATATGTTTACAGATAGTTTGTGAAAAGAAGACATGTCCAGAGAATTTTTTAGCAAGAATTCTGACTAGAAGAAAGGTTTATTGGTGTTATTTTAATTTCATATTTTTGGAAAACTCAGTTGTAGTGACGTGAAAGATGATTTGATGTGGGAGAATGAGAGCTATGTTCCCAGTAGTTCCAGGTTGTGTTAAGTACCAGAAGGGATTTCAGATTTTCTCTGATAATGTCTTATATTGGGTTGATAATTTTATTTTTTTCATTGATGATGGCTGAGTTTTTGATAAGAAGGATTGGTTAGTATCCTTGCTTTATTTTCATCACTACACCTTATAATATGTGACTAGACAATATAATGGCTATCTTCTGTACTTATTTAAAAGCCTTATTACTAGAAATTTTGTTTAATTTGATAGAGTCGAGAGTGTAGATATGTCTGAAGCAGCTTTAAATTACCTTGGGTACGAAGGTCAAGTTTATAGTGCAGCACAGGCTGCAGAACCAACCTAAGAAGCCGAGCAAACTAACCCAGACTGAAATGTGTGCTGATGGTGCTGGATAGTTATCCATACTGAGTGGGTTGAAGCTAGATTTGGTATAGCCAGCATACCCCTCAGTCTTTGCAGTGAGGGATATCTGAAGTGTAAGTGCTCTGCAATACTGCTGGCAAATTAGGGAAAGATGGCCAATTCATAAAAGGCAGATGAATGTCCAGGTCACCTAAAGTTTCCATAGGCTTTGTGTAGACAGAAGCCTTGTACTTGTTTCCTTTATTTTTTGGTTCCTTTTAGTATTCATTGGAGATTTTTAATCTATGTAACTCACACAGAGGTGCAACAAAAATAATGTTTTTTTCATGTGCTTGTGTCAAGTGGTGTGTTTATGTGCATAGCTGTTTCAATGTCAATTGATTTTTTGTTTTATATTCCGTAATACTTCAATTTTGATATTTAGAACATGTATAAAGTTCCATCCCAAACAAAGTAGTTCTTTGGTCGGTTCCTCTTTTTAAATTTTTTTTTGTCCCAAAGATGGCATCTGAGTTTTATCTAAACCAGACGGTTTCTTGGCCCTCATTTTTCCCTAAACCCAGCAATGACAAAGAGCAACGGCTGCATAAATTGGATGTAAGAAGAACACTTAGGGTTTATCACAGAAGAATCAAAGATTTCATATCTTCTGACAGATTGTTTGTACTCTTAGGGGGTCTTAAGAGGGGTCAAATGGCTTCTAAGAGTTGCTTAGCTAGATGGTTAAGGGATTGTATTAGAGAGGCGTATGTAGTTAAGGGTAAAGAGGCTCCCAGGGTTTGTAAAGCTCATTACACTAGGACTATAGCTGCTTCTTGGGCGGAGAGGTCGAAGGCTTCCACATTGGAAATTTGCAAGGTGGCCACCTGGGCTTCTCTTCATACTTTTTCATTGCATTATTGCTTGGATGTAGTCTCTTCTGCAGATTCTGCTTTTGGTAGGAGGTTGCTTGTGAACCAAAAAAAAAAGAACAGTGAAGAAAAGAAAGACATGTAGTTCAGAGTTCTAGCTGGCAACAAGACAAGTTTCTTTGCAGCATGCACAATGGAATCCTATGAAGACCAATTTAGGCTGTTGAAAATAGATGTTAGAGGGAAGTACTGCCTACCAGTGTTCTCTGATGGTAACCCCATGGCAGACAATCGCACCAAAGGAAACAGTGAACCAGAGTGAACTCTGTAGGGAGATGGATGTAGAGAGTTTTTTAGGTGATATGGATAGGTCTCTGAGTTCAGTTCGAGAGTTCTTTATGTGGCATCTTCTGGAATATATTCAGAATCCTCATTTTCACAAATTATTTTGCATAGATTGGAGAAAAGAATTATCTGAATTGCATTTTCCACTCTAACTTCTTTTAATTCTTCTCCATCCAGTTCTTCCTGATTTTATTTTTTGACTTTACAAACAGAAACTTAGTGTTCCTTGATGAACAATATGTACACACCAAGATCTGAGTTTGATTTAAAGCAGGATTTGTATTATCTAAGCCCAGGTTTTAAAAAAAGATAGTATAATACATATTTTATCTACTACCAATGTTCTTCAAGTTATCCTTTAAATCAAATATAAGGAAAAAATTATGCAAAGTTCTTCAATAAACAAGTGATGGTGTGGTTTTGTTCCACCTCTGAATGTTAGTGTGACATCTGGATAAGACTGCTACTCTGCCTTTCAGAGAAAAGGTATCGGTATTTTTCTATCATTTACACGATCCTTATTCACAGTGGTACATAACCTCACTTCATTCCACTACAGGCACTGGATTTCATAAAATTAGAGGAGTAGCCATCCCCAGTTTTTTCTTTACTATTTAACCCTTTCATCTGCAGGTATCTTGTCATGCCTACTGTGATGAGATAGTCTACTTCTCTATTTACAGAGTTCAGTTGAAATTTGTGAGATGTTCTGACATACCTAGTCCCTCCAGGATCACAGTGGTTGTTCTCTTTGAAGCAATCAGGAACATGTTCATCTATAATCAAGGGTTAAACAGGAGATTTGGGTTTAGAATTCTGCCAAGTTGCATTCTCTTTCCATCTTTTAAGTTCAATTTTTCTTTCCTCTTGGGTTTTCAGAAGCCTCTTGTTAAGACTTATAAAAAATCAAAAATGTCTAATGTGGTTTCATCTGTCTCACTTCTTTTTCCCATTCCAGTGAGAAAGATGATTTTTAGACAGATCAGATAATGAATACCAACAAGGGCTTTTTTCAATGGAGTGCTTGAAAACACTGTGGGTGAAGTTGTCATGTCCTTAGGTTTACAAGCTCTGGCTCATGGGACTGGGAAGATTTGCAAAAGTCCTTCCTTTACAGCTTAAAGAGAAATCCTTAACTCTCTTATCCATTTCTGGAAAGTGTAATAAAAGGAGTGTAGAGTCCTCCTAGAGGACTTCTATTGCAAAGTTGCAGTATTGCAAAAGTTGCAATTGAAGATTTTAAAAAGTTGTGATTTTTACTTTGGTTGCAATAAGATGTTCAAGTATATTCTTTTACAAATACACAGCTTCAGCTGAATTCCAAAAGTGAAGATGAATTTACACTAGGAGCGAAATATGATTTCAGAGGTGCATTTTCTGCATCTGGGTTAGTACAGTTTGCTCAGTATAGTACAACAAGTAAAAAGTCCATTATTGAAGACAGAAAGCAAAGATTTTTGACCCATAGTTAGGGATTTTTTTTTTTAATGTTATTTATATTTCTGGAGGAATGGTTCTTCTCGCTTCTGTAAGACATATTATTTCCAATATGGTTTCAATAAAAGTTCTGACAGAGCTGAATCCGATTTCTAAGCTACTTTGATAGCACTGATACTTAGTTTCACAGATACTGAGTAGTCGTGCAAAAGCTTTCCTTGATACTTTGCTATTCTATGCGGCATGCCAGATGATATCACAATGACTGTTCTTATGGCCCTAAATGCTATAAAAATAGGAAAACTGTTGAATTCTATAGAGAAAAATAATTAACAGAACTTCTTATAAGAAATAAAAATAATTATATTTAGAATGCAAGAGGTGTCACTGTTATTCTTTCGTCTTTGTAATCATCATTACAAGAACAGAAAAATACTGAATTGGAGAAAGAATTAAATAAATTGTAGATAAAGGGGGCCTAGGCAAACAATTATTTTGAAGAGAAGAATAATCAGAGACAAATTCTAGTACGCATGAGGAAAGCTGGCTGAAGAGTTTTGATTTTAAGTGTAGCACTGGATACAATCTTGTTCTTATTATTTACAATCAAAATTACTAAAGCTGCCTGGCTGGTAAACTAAAGAAAGTACACAAATTATGAGCAGTCCATCAAGAGTAGATGTTTGTAGAACATCAGTTTCAAGAAATATAAAGCAAGGATTTGTGGTTAATCCAATCTTCCCTAATAATCAAGAATGGTGAAGGTGTAGAATATGCTCTGGAAAAGGAGCAAATATGAAAAAATTACGTTTTCTTTCAGCACCCATCTTCTTGCACAACATTCACTTTTTTCTGCTCTCTTTCTGAAAATTCTCTAAAAAAGATCATACGCATTTCTTTCTATCTGTGCAAATGCAGTTTGATATGTGCTATTTAAAGAGAGGAGTCAGAGAATTTTTCTAGAAAAATGGCTTTCTAGATAGGTATGCTTCCTCCCCTACTCATGCTTGCCTTCCTGTAGGCAGTGGCAAACTAATTTTGGCAGCTGTACCTTGAATAAAGCTGTGTTTCGCTTTCTCAGGAGAGTTTGCTGATTAGGACAGGACAGTCAGAAGACAAGTAAGGCCCTAAAATCTTTGTTTGACAAGACACTTCAAAGGGCTTGTAGTTTTTCATATATTCTGGGTCAGACACACTGTACAAATACCAACAAGATATTCTCAAAAGGTCAAAACAACAAAAAAACTTTACTGGCAACTTCAGGATATCAAAGAACTTTGGCAAAAGGTTTAGGCCAGCATTCAATCAACATAAAACACTTTTCAAAGCATTAACTTATTAGCTCATTTGACTTACCAAACTCCAAGCTCATTTAATTTTAAGTTACTCAAAAATTCCAAAAAGAGGGAATTAGAAGAAGAAAGAGAAAGAGAGAAAGACAGAAAAGATCTAGAAAAGAGCAAACATAACTACCACTCCTGGTCCCAGTGGTGTTCAGCTCATAGAGATTGCAAGAGGAGGTAGGCTCAAGATGTACTCTTTTTTTGTCTCAGGTTGAATACCCTTTGGCTTTCCTGGGCCCTCTGGGTGGGAGTTCCAGTCATCTGGATACTCTGGGGCTGGACTAGGGCTCCAGAGGCAGGATGTGGAGCGTAGCCTGCAGTGTGCCAGGGATTGGCAGCCACTGTGGGGCTGGGATACAGGCTCTGAGGGGTGAAGTGTATGGAGCAATGTGCTGCCTCACCAGAGCAAGGCCTGACTTGCCTTTTTCCTTCACACACACCCCCAAAACATTTTGAGAGAGCAATCCTTCCAGTCTCTCACATAAGTGAAGAAGTCACAGGACAGGAAGGGTATAATTTGCTATCTGTCTCTTTGGGAATAGTGTTTGAGAGGAAGGTTGTAGTAGCATCTGAAGAGTGGAGGCTTTATGGGGGCTGTGGCCAAATGGACAATGTTCAATACAAAGTGCAAAGGCAACCCTTGCTGGCTGAAGGTTAAATCAAAGAAGATTAAGGCTAGCCATATACAGGTGAGGTTTGGGGAATGCAAAAATTTGAGAAATGACAGGAAGTCAGTAAAATATGGGAGACTTGAACCTGGGTCTTCTTTGAGAAGACCAGTGAAGTTTTTAATGTGTGTAAGCCTACATGCTCAAATATAGATAGATACAAGAATAAAGCAGGAGTGCCCAGACTGTTAACTGAAAAAGAAATTGGGATAGTCTAGTAGAACATGTTAATTTCATAATGAAGGAGCCTGTAAAATGACAGGTGTGGGTGTAAGCATCATTTGGTTCTTTGCCTGTGATTCTGGAGTCACAAATCTACCATCAGCTAGATAACTATTTATCTCAGCTGTGAATTCTTAACAAATAAGGCAGCAATGCTGTGAATACACAAGGATTTTAGGCTAAATGTTTAAGGTTTTCTTTAAAGTCTTGGTACAAAAAGTTATAAATAGCAGATCTAAGTAATGACAATAATACAAGAATGTGAATATACAGAAGTTTACTTGTGCTTATAGTTAGAATGTGATGTTTTATCTATATAAAAGCAGATTTGCAAGGAAAAAAAGGTAAATTTAAGGTAGCACAGAATAGAAAATAGGGAAAATATCCAGTCAGTTAGAGTTTGGGTTTTTGAAATTCTGGACCAATTTCTAGAGAAAACTGTTAGAAACTTCATCATAAAATACATTAAACATGCTGAAAAAAACCCTAGTAAGTTTCTGGTATTATCTGTAATGTGTTGAATGATCGGGGAGTTGGATGGCCTGGTTAAATATCTTCTGATTTTATGTTCTACCATTTTATCTTTCATTTTTCCCAGCTCAAATGTGTCAATGTCTTTTGAAAATGGAAACAAGAAAGGTATTTGGGAAAAAACCCCAAAACATACAAAAAAACCCCAAACAAACAAACCCACAAAAACTTCAAAGTTCTACAATGTTGTATAAGTGTATGAAAAACAGTATTTATTTTCAGAATGCAAATTGATTAGAGGAAAGATAAAATCTACTTTGGATGAATTAAATCCAATGGTGGAAATTTCATGGAAAGAGAAAAGCTTTTTAAACCTTGGCCATGTACTACTAGTAGCTTCAGATCACTGAAGACCTCTAAGATTATGCCTGGAAGATAATCTTTAACAATGCTTTGGCAGCACCTGGTCATTTAAAACATCTTTTAATTTCATATGAAGTACATTACATTAGGAATATCTGCACCAGTGTTGTTTACCAGCTTTATGCTACAAGGCAGATCTTTAAAATATCGTATCATTTGATGTTACTCTTGTATCTCTTTGTGATTCACAGAATCACAAAATGGTTAAGGTTAGAAGGGACCTTTGGAGTTCATATTGTCCAACGACCCCTACTCAAGGAAGGCCTCTAGAGCCAATTTCCCACAATTATGTCCGGATAGCTTTAGAATGTCTCCAAGGATGGAGATTCCATAACCTCTCTGGACCTTACAGTGCATGGTCACCTTCACAGTATAAAAGACATTTCCTGATGTTCAGAGGAAACTTCCTGGCATGGCATCTGTTTGTGCCTGTGACCACTGGCCCTGTCATTGTGGAATTCTGATTCTGGCCTCTTTGGACCCTCCTTTCAGGTATTTATACATACATTAGTGGTATATCCTGCCCTTAGCTTTCTCTTCTGTTGGCTAACAGTTCTAGTGCTCTCAGCATGTCCTCCATTCCTTTTGTCATCTTCCATGACCCTTTGTCAGACACTCTCCAGTATGTTCATGTCTGTCTTGTACTGAGTAACCCAGAATTGTACACACTACTCCAGGTGTAGCTCATCACTGTTGAGCAGACAGGAAGAATCATTTCCTTTGACCTGCTTACAGTGCTTTGCCTGGTGCAAACCAGACNCTCTGAAGGCACCGCGACAACCATCAGCCTTCTTTGCTCTATTATGTTAAACTTCGTGTACTTCTGGACTCCCAAGTCCTTTTATGCAAAGCTTCTTTCCACCTGGGAGAACTCAAACATGGGTTGATGCCTGGGTTTGTTCCTCTCCAGGTGCACAGCTTCACTTCTTGGATTTTATGAGGTTTTAGTGTGCCCATTTCTCCAGCCTGTTGAGGTCCTTCTGGATTGGCATGATGACTGTCTGCCATCCAGTTTGATGTCAGCTGCAGACTTGCTGAGGGTACACTGCACCCCATCATCCAGATAATTGATGAAGATGTTAAACAAGATTGGACCTAGTATTGACCCCTGAGATAGATTGCTAATTACTAGCCTCAAACAAAACTTTGTGCCACAGATCATGGTATTTGGCTATTCCATCACTTTTCAACCCACCTTACTGACTGTCCAGTCCACACATCTAGAGCTTGTCTACATCTTGTCCTATAATGAGATCTTAAGGGAGACCATGCCATGGGCTTTATTGAAGTCCATGTAGACAATATCCACTCCTGTCCCCTCATCTACCAGGCCAATCATTTCTTCATAAAAGTTTATCAGGTTAGTCAAGCATGATTTCCTGTTACTGAAGCCATGCTGAATGCTCCTGATGAATTCTTTGTAATGCACCTGGAAATGCCTTTATTACCTTCCCTGTCGTTGAAGTGAGGTTGACAAGACTCTAATTTCCTGAGTCCTCCTTCTTGCCCTTTTTGAAAATAGGAGTGACATTTGCTTTCTTCTAGCCTTTGGACTTTTCTGCCAATTACCATGATTGAGCAAAGATTATTGAGTCAACATCTTGCAGTGACATCTGCCAGTTCCCTCCACACTTCCCAGGTGTATCCCATGAGGGCCCAAGGATTTCAATATGTTGAGTTTGTTCAGTTATTGTCAGACCTGATCCTCTTTCACCAAGAGTACATCTTCCTTGTTCCAACCTTACCTCCTGGTCTCTACAGCCTGGGATTCCTGAAGGCTGGTCCTGATAGTGAATACTAAATTGAAGAAGATAGTCAGTATCTTAACCATTTCCATATCTGGTTAATATTTCCATTTCCAGGTCCCCCATCTTGTTGAGCAATGGGCTCATGTTTTCCCTAGCCTTCCATTTGTCACCTGTGTACTTACAGAAGCCCTTCTTGTTGTCTTTGATATCCCTGGCCAAATCAGTTGCATTTGAGCTTAGGTTCCTTAACTTTTTCTATGCTCAAAAGTTGTTTGTGTTCCTCCCAGGTTACCCCTTACTTCTACATTCTGTATGCTACATTTTATGTTTGAGTTTGGCTAGGATCTTCTTCTTCATGCATGCAGGCCTTCTGCCATTTTTCTTTTCACCATTATTGAGCTTGGCAGAGGCAATTCTTAAATATTAATTGAATTTCTTGTGCCCCATTACCTAGGGCCTGATCATGGGACTCTTCCAAGCAGATATTTGAAGAGGCCAAAGTCTACTCTTCTGAAGCCTGGGGCTGTGAGCTTGCTTTTCACCCTCCTTTGTACTCTCAAGATCTGGAACTTCCCTATCTCATGGTCACTGCAGCCAAGGCTGCCTTGGACTTTCAAATCCTCATCAAGCACCTCCCTTTGTGCTTATATCACTTGGAAGAGGAATCATCAATGCACTTCAGGAACCCAGATTTCTTGAAATACTGATAAAAGGGATATCAACCCCAGGTACTGGTTTGTCCTTGACAAAACTGGGACAATATCCCATTACTGATTACTACATAATCATAAGATTTATGGATGAGCTTTGTACCAGTCCTTCTTAAGGAGCTTTTCTTTTTCTTTATATATTTATAAGACATCATTTTGCTTATAATAACTGTACTAATTAACTGTCTTTTTATTCTTATTGTATTGGTGTTTCCAAATAAGTAAAAGCTGTAAAAATATATTAGTGTTCAATTGATATACTTCTTTGAACAAAGAGGAGAAATTAATTTCCATACAGCTGATCTAGTGTTATCCATTCTCACTAAGAAGGGGTGACTTCACATTCAGTGTAAAAATGCATTAATGACAGAAGAAACCATATTTTACACATTATATGTGCGTTTGTATAAAATTCAAGTACAACCAGATGTGGATTTCATCATGTTATATAAAAGAAACTGTATAACTTGAATTTAACTTTATTATAACATTAGTATTCCCCTACATGTTCTTGAGGGATTTTTTTATGCTTCATATAGATATATCAGAAGATGTTGTAGGCTGCTGACTTTTCTACAGAATTAATCTTAACTTTGATCTCTTTTATCATACTGTGCAGGAGTTCTGAAGAGAGCTAGTGGGGAGCTTTTAATAGGAGAAACTAGAGCAAATGAAACCAGCGTGCTCCCTGAACAGTTACTTCAGGTAGAAGAGGTGAGTATGAAAAGAGTCTTACACTTCGTATGGGGTTTTCTTTTGTGTGTCTCTCCAGTGTAGACTTTCTCCATGTTCATTATAAACACCTATTGCAATAGTTTCATTACTTCAGCTACTGTGATTGGAATCCCCATCAAAAAAAAATGAGGGAGTGCAAAAGTATGTGTCCATAGGGACCGTGAATGTGCTTACAGGAGCTGAATGTTGCTAGTGTGTAAAGGGAAAGGAAGGAGGATACAACTTTTAAATTGAAGTAAAATGGAAGGGCTTCACTTTGTAACCCTTCATTGTCTTCCAATTTAGTATTATACCTGCAGGAAAAGTTAGGAATCTGTCTTTTCTGTTCTCCTACTATGCCCTCATGGTGAAGATATTTACTGAACATCACCTTGTGTCATTAAAATATGTCTCTTACAGTGGTGCAATTCTCAAATGGCCACTTCTGAGAAGGTTTAAGTCTGATGTAAGTCATAAGAGCAATGCAAAGTCAGATAAGTTGAAAAGTAATGATGTCCTACTTTGTCTGCTTCTGGCAACTATTACAGTTCAGATTTCTTCAGAAGTCTCTGTTTAAAGAAGGCAAGGAACTGATGCAAACCACAGTAAAAGGCAGCATTAGCTAAAAACTACAGATCTCTATTTAAACATTTTAATCTTTTCAAAATCCAGTTCTAGAGAAGTGAAATGCAGTGTAGCTGTGTTAAAACCATCTCCTCTTAAGTGCTCCCCATTGAGATTCATGGTTAGTAACTTCCAGTTGTTACCTTGCAGTAAAAATTATTACAGGGTATACATTGCTAGGTTACTTGTTGTACTATTGAAAAAATATATATATTCTTTGACTTTGTTAAGTAGATTCTGTTAAAGGTTATAAATTAGGTAAAGATGAGGTATGTTTTTTAAAGAGGTGTCTTATTTAAACAGGATTTTTTTTCTGAATGATTTGATGACATGTTTACTGTTGTTATGCCTGTCATTTTGTTGACTGTAAACACTGCTTTTAGTAAGATTTCAGCACTAGTGGGTTGTATTTTAAATTCTTTAAATTTACTTCAAAATATGATGGTGTCCAGTAATTTAATTATGGATGTGCATTTAATTTTCAGTTAATATTAACACTAAGTAATGACTTTAGATTGATATAATTTTAATATGTATTTCAGCCTATTTTACTGAGTTTTGGCTGGAGAAATGCATTTAAAGACCTGTCTTCTTCTGTGGCTCACTGTGTAACAATAGCAATTGAGGATTTTTCATCTAAAATTCTTCAGCATGAGCAGAAAGAGAAGTTTTCAGCTGCAGGCTGTGCAATGAGTCTTGTAAACAACCAACAAATGAGGGAGTCCTGCAGAGCAGTCCAACAGGAGGAGCAACCAAAACTAATTGCTAAGGCAGGTATCAAAAGATCTGAAGTTTGAAGGGAGACAGAATGCCAAGGCTGTTTGCCATCTACACTTTGAAGTACTTACAGTACTATTAATATTCTATATCTTATATAAATGGAATTAAGAAGAAAGTGAGAGGCATTTCAATGTGAAGCTGTACAGAGCTTTATACAATAGCCCATAGTTTCTACTTGAAAGAATTAACTTTTAAACTTCACTGGCATTATGTTTTTCAGCCGAGAAGTTCTAAAGCATTCTGATTAGTATCTGCTCTGTTACCAAGTGGTTTGATGGGAAAATGTCAGAAGCTTTGAAATATGGCTATAAAGGGATTTCCTGTATTCATATCATTAGACATGCCATTCAACTAATTGGCATAACCACTAATAAAGCCAATTTAGAGTTACTTGATTTGGCTGAAAGGTCATTTATTAATTAAATTCCTGTAGTGAGGAAAAGTATGTTTGAAAGAATTTTTATAGTAAGATTTTCAACTATTCTAGCAGATTTGGAATGCTTTCTTGAAATAACACGTGAGCTTTGGGGAGATAATTTTAGGGAGATTAATATATGAATTAATGAAGAGATGACATGTTTGTTTCCAAATCCAATGTTAAGATATGTGTTTGTGTATTTTTCAAAATAATTAGTTTAGAAAATTATCGTTATTTACAAGGGATTAACCTTGTGCTTTGAATGTATGTTTAGTGACATCAAAACCAAATGAAGGTATTACTAGAATGAGATGGTTTTAATTTTTCCCCTAGTATAGTGTATGCAGCTTTAAAGCAAGAAGGAATGAAAGAATATTTAATTTACTTTAAAGAAATGTCACTCCTCTGTTTAAGAGATTAAAATGTTTGTAAAGATGATTCAATATATTTATATTTCATGCCAATTTCATTATTCAAGAATCTGGCCCTAGCATGTATAAATTAGGCACTTCTGTCAGAATACAAATAACTTGGTGCCATATTTATTTTTCTCAGTTTTGTTCTGACATCATGGAAGAACTCGACACATTGCTTCCATTGGCTCTGGCCTGCAGAGATGATTCTCTTCAGGAAATCAGAGCAAACTTTATAGAGGCCTGCAGCAAAGTGGCAACAGCTGTTCTGGCAAGACTAGAGGAGAAAAGCAAAGATGTTCCCTTCAAGGCTCCCCTGCAAGACCTGTATGCTGCCCTTTCCACAGCGATATATGTCTTTCAGCATTTTACAATGTATAGCAATTTAATGAGAGAAACAAGCAAAAAGTATGTCCTTTTTACTTAAAATGTTTAATTCAAACATAAATAATATGAGACTTCATTCCATTTTGATGATACAGTATGGTGGTAGTTTTCTAAATTGCAGTGTATTTTTTAGCACATGCAGTATGTGTACTATTTGTGGAAATCTGTGAATCAATCTGAAAGTCTAGAGCAGCCATTGTAAAGCAAATTATTTATGTGTAAGCTCGAATGATTTTGCAGTTCAATTTTTTTAAATTATTAAATTTGAGAAAATAAGATTGTCCAGGGAACTGAATGTACTCTGCTGTCATATAAATAAAGTGCTAAGGCCTTGGTTTCCTTTTCTGACCTTTGCAATGCCTAATTTTCCTAAGATCTGATTCAGCATATAGCAATCTTAGAGGAAAATATAAAAATACATTTCTATGTGTTTTCCTAACACCATGTGTTTTCAGATATGTAAAGAAATTCATACATTCCTACATTGTAGGTTTAGAATTTAGTTTATTATTTCATGCAGAGTAAAAATTAGAGAAGATATGAAGTAGGAGTGTAAAGTCAAAGGCAGTGTTTAACCAGGGAAGAAATATAACTGCACTTGCTTTTAGGAGATTTTGCCTTAAGGTACTAGGAGCCTGTTGGTCCACATGGCTAGCCATGTGCAATTTAAAAGTAGAAACCGTGTTTTTGGGGAGGAACCCTGAAGTAGCACAATTTCTAAGGAATGTGTGATTTCTAAGTGGTTATATGTGCTGTTGAGCTGCTTTCCCTCTGATGTTTTACTATCTCCTGAGTGAAGTGTATCCTTGCAAGTGAGAAGTCTGAGCCAAAATACCACTCAATAATTCTGCTTACCTACCAAAAGTAATCTCTGTACTCTGTGCTTATGTTTTGTCACACTCAGTGCTGATGTAATAATTGCTGATGCAAGAATGCTGCAACACAGAAATAAGTGAATGACAAATGTACTTGTCTCAGAAAATAGGATGAAGTAATTTATTTCTCAGTGATTGGTTAAATGAGAATTTTTAGACAAGCAGAATATTCTAAGAATTTTTGTAGCAAAAAGTTTCAAAACTGAATGCTAGGCTCAGGACCAAGAGGAAATGAATGATAGATACCTATTAATCAAAACTATTTGCAGTACTGGAATTGTTATCTCCTAGTGCACAGCCTTTCAATCACTGTCTCTTTAATCATTCTCTCTGAACAGACCCCCGTTCCTAGTGCCTGTCCAAAAATATCAGGAATTCATCAACATTCTCCAGTTTCAAGTTACAAACTACTGCATCAGCGTTTGTGCTACGAGCATTTTACAGGATGCTGAGAGTCACTACTGGGATGACTACAAAGATTTTTACGAGGTGTGAGGTTAAGTTTGCTATGGCTCCCTTTTACAAAATATGTTTTAATGATTGCCAGCTCTTCGACTAATCAGAAGCATAAGATCAGAACTATTTTTACATAAGGATTATTGGAATTTACTATTTTGAAATATCTACTATTACAGGCAAGTCTTTCTAGGAATGATGTAGGAAGATATAGTCATTTAAAGATGAGATAGATTGCTACCATGAAGTGTTTATGTCATTTACTTCATAAAATATCTATTGTGTGTCAAGACATTTTTATAGAACTCAGTAAAGAGGACATCATCATCTTAATCTCTAAGAACTTTATACTTCTTTTAGAAAGTGTGACATATGAAAATCTTTTTCTGGAAACTTTTATCTGATTCTTTGATTTTTATTTTCAATTGGTTCCCCTTTTTTACTTTTTATGAGTAAAGGGTGTAACAAAGAAAAATGGTCAGTATAGTTACCTGAAGCATTCAACAATGTATTTCTGAAGTAACCAGTGCCATTTCACCTGCATCTTGATGTCACAGGTCTGATTATATCTATAATACTAATGATTCTATGAAAAAAATTAGGAGAATTATTTTCATTTATTGTAATTTTTTCTTTCTTCCTGGTTAAATACAAACATAGGTTGACATACACTGTTTGAAACTATTTTCACTTAATTTCAGTGTGAAGTACTATATGGGTTTTTAATTAATAATAACTGAGATCTCTTGGAGACAAAGTCTTGTCCTTCCTTGTAAAATTTTCTGTGTGAGACAATTAGTGTGTTCTGTTGAACATTTTCTAGTATTCTTACATGAGAGAAAATTGTGTCTGACACATGTAATCTACAGATGGAGTATAAGAAGCTGCTCAGTCAACCACAAAATCTGTGCTGGACAGGGCATGCAGATCACAGATTTATCAAAATATCCTTCAAAGAAAATTAAATAAACATCTCTATTTTGTTTGAATGATAGATGATAAGAAATGCAGTGGCTTTCGGCAACTGCTAAATCATGATATGATCTTTGTTGTCTGTAGTGCCTGTGGTGATGTGTCCTGTTTATTGGTGACCCAGTAACTTCACCATGGAGAAATTTCTTGTTTGTGTGACGAGAAAGAGTTTGGAGTTGCTAAACAGTTTTATTATTACTGAATAGAACTGATGTGTGTAGGAAGGAATGAGGAAAACTGGTGTCTCAGCTCTGTATATGTGCAGGATTTGAGGTGAAAAGTATGTAATTTTACATCATCACTCCTCTTTTCACTGGGCCATAGGAGATGGCCCAAGGGTGAACTATGATCTGCTCTGAATTCCTTCAGGAGGTGTGCTGCTGAGCAGATGTTACTTCAATTGACCTCTTATAGGCATCCTAAATGGAAGAGATTGGATTAAGATCTATTGCTTGTTACAGAGACAGTTCCCTGGCGAAACTTCCAGCAGTGAGAGAGGTGGCTTCTTCCAACATGTAAGCTCAGCAGGAAGAGTATGCCACTGGGCCAGCTCTCCAGGTTATGTTTTTGAATGAAGCTCTTAGTGTGGCAGACATCTGCTGTAGCTGTGGGAACTTATGTTTTCTAACAGTCGAAGAATAAGGAATTGTCTGTTCAGAGATCATACTAGGTGGCTTATGTAATAAAACACATCTGCTTGTTTCCTCATATATAAACTAAATAAAAGCTCACATCTGTTTTTATTACATGAAGCCTGCAAAAATGGTAGGTGTCTATCAGTGGAATTGTCTAGAAATGGCAACAAATAGAAACACAGGTCAGAAAAGAGGAGTGAATCTCATTTAAATCTTCAGTGATATTGTTTCTGCAGTGGAGGTACAATACTAAAAAGGGGGAAAAGAGCTATTACTTAAATAAACTAAAGCAGGCAAAGCAAAACAATTTGTGTTTATAATTACAAAGTGAAAAAGTAAAACTTGTTCCCTAGCTTGTTTATTTTTTTGTCATAATTTTTTCCACTTTTTAATATAAAATGCACTTCAAATATTATGTCAGAGAAAAACCAAATAGTGACAACTTCCAATAAACTGCTAATGCTTATGCTAATGTATTTTAAAAGAAGCCAGATTATTTTTGGTTTTTATTGTTAAGGAATGCCTATCAAGCTCAAAAAGTGTTTTAAAATTGTGGGGTTATTTTATATTTCTAATAATGCTAAAATATCAACAAATTCTTACAATACTTCTCAGTTCCGTTGGAGTATGGGAACTGAAGATTGAAGTCTCTGTTCTCAAACAGCTTCATGATAATGCTATTTGCTGAATAGGTTTTAGTTGAAATATTTAAACATGAGTTTTCCTATGTGCTTCGTAGAAATATTATAGATTAACTGCTGCAATTTTGACTCCTGTGTATTTATTTCAGTGTCTTTATGGGATAGGTCTGTTTAGACAATGAAATATTAATGCCAATGCTGATTCCTTGCAAGAAAATTCAGATTACAGGAGGAAAAGATATCTTAGTTAAAAAATCTGGATATCTCTTATTACCAGTTCAATAGTTCAGTTGTTCTTTTCTTTTCTGCTTCTTGCATATCTATTATGTATAACTAAGGTTATGCATAGCATTTCTGAATCTGGGCAAATACATATGCTTATGTAACTTAAATAATTATTTTCTTTGCAGACAAAGAAACTGCTACATGAAGTTTATTTGACTATTCTACTGCATACAGAATACTGTTTGATGTTTTTAAACTAAACTTACAACACTATGGATTTTGAGAATAGGTTAATTGAGGATATAAGAGTTCAAATGCTGTGGTTTTATTTTGTGGCAGAACTGTAATTTTGTGACTGAAGTGCAACTCGTGTTTCCTTACAAATAAAGATGTCTCACATCTTTTCAAGGACCATTTTTGGCCATCATATTCCTAGAACTCTTTAGCTATTTCCTTTCAGATTGAACGAATTAGACCTATAGGAGTTAAATTGACATTTTGGAAGGTGTGTTTTTGTTATGTAATGTGTGGTGGTTTTGATAGGGGGAAAGATGCTCATTCTCTGTCCAGATGTGGCATTATTTCTGCTGTGCTCTTCATCATGATCTATGGACTATTCTACCTCCAAAGATAGCCCAGGAGATTCTTGCAGATGTACTAGAGCGATCTTTGGATATTCTGTCCTCCAGATATTGTCAGGTGTGTCCCAGTTACAAAAGAACGCCACAAATCAGGTAATGGTTGTATATTTAATGTACCATTTTGATGGATAAAATAAATAAATGTTAGGTTTCTGTTATTCACTGCTTTGATTTCAATGTTAATGAACACAGCAGAAGGGATAGACCAAATCTATGCAATTTTGATGTTTGTTTTAATAAAAGATATTTTGTATATTTAAGTATATTTAGTAGTTATATTGCAGACTGGGCAGAATCGAAGGCCTCTTTCAATTCTCTGTGAAATTGTTCCATGAACTGCTTGGTTGGTTTGAAAGCCTCACAGTGAAAGTGCATTGAGTATTGGTGATGAAATCTGAAATGTGGATAGAATTGGCAATGTCAGGATTAGAAATCAAGCTGTTGATTCATTGAGAAAATATAATACGTTCCAGTAGAATTTGTGTTTTCCAAGTGCAAGAGCTACAAGGTCACGTCAAAAGATTTGTCACAATGATGCCAGTGGCATAGAAGGGGAGAGGAGAAAGAGGCTGTTCCTTTTTCTGTCATTTTAGGAAATAAGAAATAAGAAGTTTTTCTTGTTGCTCTTCTTATGTTGCTATTCTTATGTTTTGCTTACTTTTTGAGAAGTACTAAAGCAGGTGTCTTCAAGTGGAAGTTTACCCTACCTTTGTCCTTCCTATCCAATGTCTTGTTTTACTGAATAAATAGGTATATTTCTCCTAACAGAATCACACAATTACAGAATGGGTGAGGCTGGAAGGGACCACACTGGATCATCTGGTCCAACGTCCCTGCTTAAGCAGCGTCATCCCAGAGTACATAGCACAAGGCCAAATCCAGACAGCTCTTAGGTGCCTCCAGTGAGGGAGAATCCACAACCTTTCTTGGCACTCTGTTCCAGTGCTTGGTCACCCACACAGTAAGGAAGTTCCTCCTCATATTCAGGTGGAACTTTCTGAGCACCATTTTCTGACCACTTATGTCCTATTGCACAGCACCACTGAGAAGAATTAAAGAGTTTGTAGTTTTGAAGGGTTAGAGATACTAAACAGGTACATATTCTGTGTGAGCTAAGAATTACATGCTGTCAGCTCAAGTTTTATTATGACAAGGAGTATTGTCATGAAAGCTCAAGTAACTTGCACAAGATTCCATTCTTGAAATGGCTAGGAAAAACCCCAAAATTTTATTCTACATACCTATTTGTGTGCTCTGTTCGTGCAATACCTTACTGTAATGAGGCTCTTCTAGATCTTTTGATAGGAGAGGTTTCCTGAAAACTTGTTTGGAAGTTTTTTGGGAGAAAAAATTCCCTGAAATATGAAAAATGAAGCATTACTTAAATGTCATATTAGTCAATTCTATATGAATTTACTTCAAACTACAAGAAAGAACATTTTACATTGTCATTTTGTAGAAAAGTTGTATATCTGTTAAGGTGATTCTTGAATTTTTCACTAAGTGAATTGAACTATCCAGTCATGAATAGATGAAAAAAAAATTACTCAGTATAATTCAATATATGTTTATCCCAGAATATTTACATCTTTTTTTAGTAAAGTTGTAGTTTGTGAGGGTATCTTTTCTCCCAGTGGTTCTTCAAATGGTAGAGAGCCGATGTGTAATATGGACAAATGTCTGTTTATGTGTGTTTGCCTAGATTTTTCAAAAATAACACAATAAAAATGCATATGATCACATGTGCATCCATGGCTTTTAGATACTTAAGTATTTAAAGTCCAACTTCGTACCTCCCATATTTTTTATGTTATTTACATTTCCTGTGTATTATATGTCAGCATAGTCTGGTGAGATTATGTTATTGTATGTTACTGTTATGTTCTTGCTATTGTTCAGGCCAATGACGAGTGATGCTCTGCCAACCTGTATCAATGGGCAACAGACTCAGAAATGTTCCACATTGTATGATGTTGCATGGAGTTGGTTTTGCAAATTGAAGATTAGGTTCTTTTATTCCTATTTTTTTGCCCCATCAGGATTTGAAAATAGTATGCACATTTTAATTATAAGAAAACAAAATTTATATTTATTTACTTGTAATTTAGAAAGTAAATTGTTCATGCCTAGTTATACTGTCCTTTGAAAAAGGACATTTCCAAATATTTAAGTCTTCTTTTTGCTAGTTTCAGTAACAACAACTCTGTGAAAGAGTTGATTTTTTACAGAGTAGTGGGTGGAGACTTCCTGCATCACTGAAGAGGAAATTTAAAGTCCATGCTATGATTTTGGTGTTTTATCCTGTCATTAAAAAATTATTGTTTAACTGGAATTTGCCAAGATATCTTAAGTAATATTATTTTTGGGCTTTTTTTGCCTACAGAATTGATATTGCAGCAATTTTGATGTCCACTGAAGATATGCTCTGGTCAATTTGTAGTTCTGTGCAGGAGTTTCTGAATCCACACAAAGACAGGGATCTCAAGATCTATAAAATACATAGCCACTGCAATAGTCTGATCTCTGTGCTGGCCATTTTAACTTCACCACTGAAGAATTTGTATGAGTGAGTATGAAATAAACATTCAGTTTGAGATAAAATTGGTTCTTGAGCTTATATGGATAGATCTACAAGGTGAATTTTTGTGTTGAAATCATATGCAATGCATAGTATTAACGCATTTTAATAGCCTTTGACTATTTCTCAATTTGATCCCATACTTAGTTTTGTGATCTTACCTAAAGCCCTGTTATTTCTGCTGAGATTTTATTAGCTTGGGATCAAATTCCTGTACTGTACGGGTTTTTTTTCTGTTAATAACACAGACATAGTGAATGTCTGGATGATTCCCTCTGTGACAAAACCAGTAAAATTTCAATAATTATTACTGCCCCAAATTTGCAATTTATTTTTCCAGTTAGGACATATTTTGTCACTGTTAGGCAGCCACGAAACACAGGGGGACACAGTAGAAGTTCAGAAGGCTTCTGTTCACTATGGCGGCACGCTGTCTTTTATATATTTCTTAACATAGTTTATACTTATTCATTGGTTATGATAAATCAACACAATGTTCATTGGTACAGAGCAGTCTCCACCACTGTTCTCACAGCTAGCATTCACAAAATTTTTCTAAAAATTCTTTTTCCAGCTGCAGGTTTCTTCTGCTTATCTTTTCCTTCTTCTTGGTTTCCATGTCAATGGCCTTGGTAAAAATTCAGGGGTACACATGGATCTTATCAGCCTCTTCTTTAGCTAACTTGCACTTCAGGCTCACAGGCCATCCGCCAGCCCCTTCCACAGTATTTCTTTTTAAATATGGTCTTACTGGTCTGAAAACAGTTACTACTATGGTACCAAATGCTTTAGCAAGGTTTTGGAGGACTTACTCATTCATCAATTGAAAAAAATCATCTTACTAGTTCAGATTTATCTGCTTTAGGCTTCCAGCTAAATCAGAATGTTCTGTTGTCATCTGATAATATTTCTAGAAATATTGGAATATAAAGATAATTTATTAAAATGATCATCTGGTTATATGACCAGTATGCTTCAACAAATATAAAGAGAGTAAGAACATAGAATGCCTGTATTTATAAAATCATGTCTTCGCAAGTCACAACTGGAAAAAATTGACATATAACTTGCACTAAAATTGAGTCTTTTTTTCCTAAAATTCTTCTGTAAATTTGGTGCAGGAGACAATACAAAGTGATATCACAAATTTAAAAAAAAGGAACAACAAAACCCCAAACTAATGAAGCCACATCTTATTCAACTGGCTTTTACTTCATTATTCAAAGCAAGAAAATTCTAGGTAGTACTAGGTTGGATATCTCCTGCATATAAGCTTCTTTAATTATTTTTTTTTTGTCATGTGTGGGCTCATTTTAATATTTGTGGGCTCTAAAGATCATGCAGAAGTGGATTGTAACTGAATATTTGATCTTATATAACACAGGCTTATGAATAGATAGTAATTTAGGTGATTCATGTACAGATTAGGTAGTCCTGCTGTGGCAGTAGAAACAGAGGCTAGAAAGGACATTGCAGTAGCTGTAAATGCTTCTACTGTCAGTTTTAGCATTTCATCTTTCTTTTATGACAACCCTTAAATGATAGACCAAAATAAATAGGCAGTATAATTTGTTCCTTTCAGCAATTCTAGTATTCTCCACTGACCAATGTTGTTTATGTATTTATGTATACATAGCATGACAAAAAATGTGTGCTTACTGGAGAACTCACAGAGTTTCAGAACAAAGGGCCAATGAAGAGCTTGTTTTTTATTTTATACAAAATGTTGCAGGTAAACAACTTGGTCATATAGCTTTCACAGTTAGGGATGTGAATTTTACCTGAACTTGCTTATCTGGAGATCAAAAACTTGGCAGGTGTGGAATGTAGCAGCTTATTTAATTTACTACAAAGTACTGTGTAAATCACCACCAAAATATGGCAGCTTTGTTTAAAAAGAATACAAAAAAAAGTCATTTTTGTTACATAGTTACAAAAATCATATTAACACTGAAGACTATTTCCATATAGATGATGCATGTTTTAGAATAGGTAAAATTGGATTTTTTTAATGAACTTCTATTCAGAACTTGTGTTTTCACAATCTCTGAGACCCCATTATCAAAACTATTTTTAATATGTTATATTTAATTGCAGCCAATGTTTGTCAGGTAACCTAACCTGCTGTCCAGAGTACAAAGAAAAAAGTGGTTTAGCCAATCAGCTTCTTAAATGACTATATTCAAGTGGAAGCACCTTGATATAGTGAATTTTAGGTATAATTCCTAAAATTCCCTGTTGTTTACTGGGATATGCCTAGTTCATCACATTAAGATTCTGTCAACAATAAATTTAAAAGTTAAGCCTGATTTTAAAGGAATACTAAACTTTCATCAATTCTCTCTGCAATTATATTGTATAATCACAATTTCCATCTGTTATTGTGGCTCTATATCTTTCAAACCTTTGGTTAAATTAACTGGAAGTGAAATCTTCGTTGCTTTTCTATCTATCATGCTGTCTTTTGGTACTGGAAATTTTCTCTTAAGTGACTAGAAGTCAATTAATCTTCAGAGTTTTCAGGAAAGTTCTGTGTAATTGTAGAAGTGGCAATGATGAAACATTGTTTTCCAGGAGTTGTGTAATAATATGATTGACTCATTTCCAACTTACTAGAGAGGCTGTATTCTCTATTGCTTAAGGGACCTAAAATTATTCCAACTTTTAAAGTATTTTGTGGAAATTGAACAAAACTGTAATGATGCTGGAAAATCAGTAATAACCTTAACTTCAAATAAAGTGATTCTGTTTTCTCATTCCTAATTTTTTGATCTAGAGTTTCTTTTCTGTATGACAAGGCTGCTTAGGTCTGGTCTCAAATTCACCTATGACTCTTGGATTGTCAGGGTTTATTTAATATTTGTTTTTCTGTGCTTCATTTTTCTCCACCCTTCTGTGGCCTTCCTGAAGTATCTTTAGCATCATGGAAATGTTGGTTGGAAAGGACTGCTGGAGGCTGTCTAATCTAGCCTCCTCCTCCAAGCAGAACAATCATCAAGAGCAGTCAAACATAACTGTGTTTTACTGACTCAACTGACCCATGCCAGCCTCCGGGAACTGAAGTTCTACAACTTTTTGTGAAGCCTGCTCTGCAGCTGTGATGCCTTCATGCCTCATGTCTAGTGTGAACCCTCAAAGCTGCTGGCTATAATTTGCTGTATCGCATCAGCCCCCACTGAGAGAAGTTGCTCAGTGTTGTCTTCGTAATTACTCTTTGGATGGTTGTAGCCTGCAATTAGGTTGACATTTTAGCCTCTTCTGCACCAGAGTAAAGGAGTCTAGGGCCCTCAAACATTTCTTACAGATGATTCGGTTTAGTCTTCTTCAGTTTCCTCACATCCTCCTTGAACTGTAGGCCAAACAGCTGGACAAAATATTCTAGAAAAGGCTTAAACTGTTGACAAGCTGATTAAGTAAATCACTGTCTTTGTTGTAGTTGCTGAGTTCCTCCTAATGCAGCCCAGTGTGTGGTTTGCAATTTTTCTAGTGATAATATACTGTTGCCTTGTCTTCAACACCCTGTGGCCCATAAACCCCAGGTTTGTGGTTGGGTAGGGTGGTACTCAGTAAAGTCAGTTCCCAACCTAGGTTATTGTAATTGTGTAGCTGGAGTAAACACTTGCTCTTTACCTTAGTCAGCTTTGTTAATTTCTGTTGGCTCAGTGGTCCATGAGTAGGCACTCAGCTGTTGTGTTAACTACTGTATCTGCTTACCCCAGTTTAGTGTCACCTGAAAATATCGTAAGATCTGTTCCCTGTCAGCTTTTGTCCACATTGTCAAGACCCTATTGAACAATGGATCTCTAGAATGTGCTTCCCAGATCTACTGAGTGTTGCTATTTTCTTGCTGCTTACTCAAACTTCAGAAATAGGAGGATTTTCATACTTCTGAATTTCCAGTCATCATTGTCTTACTCACTGACAAGGTTGTTGTCAGTTACTCAGTTCTAGTAGCTGGGGTTTCACGTAGTGGATTGCACAGTTTCAGTGCTGCCTGTGAATACACAGGAGAGTCCAATGCCATTCTTTACTCATCAGTTTCTAGAGGAGTAAATTATCTGGGCCTTAAAGTAGAGAGTGTCTTCTGCCTCAGAAGCAGTCTGCCTTGAGGGTTGCTTAGTTTGGAGCAGATCCATTCTTGTGCTTGTTCTGATATTCCTTAGTCTTTTGTACTAAGTAGGTGATGACAGTCTGTAAAGGAAGAACATAGAGTAAGGTGGATGGACCTTTTCATGATTCCATACTGTGAACTGTTGTATCTTATTTTCTCAACTGAGGTAAATTATATCTTATTTTCTCAACTCAGGTCAATAATTCAAATGTTAGAGAAGCATTTATTGGCAAAATTGCTCTCTTTTGTCATAAATTCCATGTCATTCAGTACTAAAGACTGAAAACATTTCACTTTAATATATGAATTATAACTCATGAAGTTGTTTTTTAGTAATGTTTACTCCTCATACAGAGAGAAATCATAAACACTACAAGGAAACACCATTGGGATACATCTTGCTGGCATGTCATTTCTTCACATCTGCACTCAGGCTTACAGGATCAATTCTCACCTTGCCATACTCTACTGAAGAATAAAGCCACTATAACTTGAAATCTTGCTTTGGTATTAAATCTGCTATTCCCTGCTTTGAGATAATAGGCAGCTGCTTTAGCATAACTTGAAGCAAAACCAAATGTCCTACTAGCTATTATTATACTTCTGTCCGAAGAGTAGTTGAGTTCAACAGCCTGGCACAGGCTTGGGTTTTCCTGGCAAGAATTACCTAGACAGTATTGGACATTAAGAAACGCTGTCATGAGAATTACTATATTATCATTAGATGCTTGATTTTTTAATAGTATTTGAAGCTAGCCTAATATTTAAACAATCTTTTAAACCCTCAGATTATCTCTATCTCACTTTAAATATTTCTGTAGAGATTTCAGTATAAGCAAATAAGTCAGAATACAAAAATCTGCCCTGTGCTTCTCCTTAGGATACAGCTAAGAATTCATACTTAACCAGCTGCTTTAGTCCAGAATTCTCTCAAACAGTTCCTATGCAACCAAAAGACAAGATATAGACCTTTCTTCTTATTAGATTGCTAACCAAAATAAACTTATCACACTTTTGTGTAGAATGTTTGTTCTATACTTTGCTATATTAAGAAAAAATATTTCAGTGGGTGAAAGACAATAAGATTTCTTTTTTACTTTCATAACATATGAAAGTAAAATGTTCTTAAAATAATTATTTTCAAGTTTGTGTTCTTTTTTTGGCTATATTAGAATCTCAGCTTTATTTTTAATCTTCAGGTTTTCATAAATTCACTAAGAGCACAAATTCACTGCGCTAATCCTTCTGCTCAGATTTTGCTTATTTAAAACCATTTAGATATCTGTAGTAAATTCCTTCTACTATTTTTCTATTAGTAAGAGTGGTTTCCAAATAAAACAACCTATCTTTTGGAGATGTTCAGAAACTATATACCTACCTTTCTTGTTGAAAAAGTATAATTCTCCCTCTTCTTTCATCTGGGCCTAATAGACATGTAGGTATAGTTCTGTATTACTTTAGGTGAAAGATAAAAAAATTCACAGCCAAGTAAGATGAAATGTAAGGTGCCTGTGAAGTGATAATTGTTTATATTTAATGGAGGATGGATGTAACAGGCTGGAATTCCTCTCTGCTGGAATTGTAGACAGTATAAATAAGAATATAAAGAGAAGAGGCCAAGTGGCATCCATTACTATAAGACATTATTGAATCCTAGTGGCTGCTAGAAAATTATACAAATGCTAATAATTTATTACTAAACAATTAAAGGCAAATAATAAATGATACCATCCTGTTTTTACACATACCTATAATCCTGTCATATAAATAATTAATACATTTTTTTTAGAATCTGTAGATTTTGCCTCTCACATCATTTGAGCAAGTGAAATATTGCAAAAGTGACACCTAGTCACCATCTAGTTCTTCTAAAGTCCTTTATATTTGTAAATAATCAGTATTCTATTTCTTTCAAGCCAGTGAAGGTCCAAAGCTTCTGGTTCAAATTTTTGTCCAGTTTAATCCAAAGTATATATACGTCAGTCAGTATAATTTCATATGATACTTTATGTATCATTATTATAAAAGTATTGAAAATATTATGCATTTTTGTTATGCAGGAAGAAAAGAGGTATAGAAATGAATGACTGAAGAGAAATTTGCTTATTGAATGTATTTTCAAACATAGTTTGAAAATGTGTTGTATAGGAATAAAAATACAAAAAAACTTGAATAACAGTTATTAGATACTGAGTCTCAAAGAGTGAAAGTAAATAAAATATAGAATTATATTTTTTACATTACATAGACTTGCATTTATGTGTTTGCATACATATATTAATAGAATTTTTCATAAGGTATTTTCTGTGTTCTATTCATATATGTATACTTAGTAGTAGATTTTCTCTCTTCTGTGTAATTCAGAAGTATTTGGTTTCTTCCAGGACATTTCTGGATAATTCTGATGAACATCTTCCTCAGGATTTTTCAGAAGTCTTTTATCATCCTTTACACTGGTTGTTTTGCATACCATCATCCTGCTTTTTCTTTCTGAAGTGAGTATCAAAGTTGATTGTTGTAAATGGATCACCAGATAGTCAGTATTAGTCAATTATTGTTACATTTTGAAGAGTATATCTAAATAAATGTCTAATTAATATTCTGACTTTTAAAAGCCATAGAAGCATTTTTTCATTCATTACAGATTTCTCTAATCTTTGAGAGTTTGAAGAAAAGTTGCACTGAAAGCACTGTATTTTGCTAGTCTATTAATTATTTTTGATCTATGAATTATCGCTAAGGTTTTCTGGCTTTAATTAAAGAGTATATAGTTCTTGACAACACAAGTTCAGTACAGTTGCCGTTCTGAAGGGGTTATAAGAGGAGATAAAGAATGTTTATCCTTTCTGTTTAGGACTGATGTTTAAAAAAAAGGTTAGGTACATAAATAACTCATTGCAGAATATGCTGCTTGATTGTAGTTGAATTTTTTGGACATTATTGAACGATTAGAAGCAAAAGCTTAACTTTTTGGTGTCACTGTATATAATGACAAGTAATATAGAAGATACATGCTATCAGCTGTGTTGATTGCTTTTTAATTTTGAACCTGAAGCACTCTCGCACCAGTGAAAATCCTCTCCTAACACCCCCTTCACCTACCCCTCCTCCTTTTCAAGGTTATTTCCTTAGGTTTTCACTCTCCATTTTCATGAAAAGCTGCTTTTGTAAGATGTTGCTGTGTTTTCTGAGAAAATATTTTTATATTTTGAAGGAGTATGTTATCAAATGTGTGGTAACCTATGAATGACCCATATGCTTTGAATTTATTACCTCTTTCCTTGTACACACAATATCTTTTACCTTGTACATGAAAATATCTTCCCTATAATTTGTCCCATACTACACAAAACATGCTGATTTCTCTCCATAGGCTCCACTCCTAACTGTTCTGTCTTTCCCTGGTGCCTGTGATATCTGCTGAACCAGAGACAGTATGTGTTGTGACTGCATCAAAATAATGTGGTTTGCTAACTACATGCCAAAGAGAGTTGAATAACTGGTGAATTCAGAATGTGTCCTGCTTGAAATAGTAATTTAAGTTCTTATAAAGCATGAAAAATCACGTGTGTTTATCAAGCTTCAAGAAACTTTGTCAGTGATTTTTTAAGTTATGCTTGCTTGGAGAGAAAGGAGAAGAGAAGGAGGGATACAGTAGAGGGAATGACTGCATTAGAAAGGAATCTAGTAATCCATTTTTGGAAAACTAAGTTTTCATTGTTGAAAAAACAAAAAGTTTTTGATGCCTTCATGCAAGGCTGGATCTCAAAATTTAAATTACACTGTGAAGTATGAGTTTTGGAAGATGATTTCACAAGTGAGTACCTTATGCTATGTAACAGTATGTAAAGGAAATGTTGGTACTATTTCAGTCTGACATAATTATCTTTTCTGAGGTGGAATTAAGATACATTTGAATAAATAGCAGAAAACTATTCCAGAGCTATGTAGTATGAACTTATTTTCCATGGAAGAAAGGTATTAAAATACACAAGTTCTTGATCACCAAATAGGAAAATGTTAAGTACAAAAGAAAGTACATCTCTGAGAAGATACAGTTCAGTTTACCTTCTTGAGAAAAGTCCATATATAGAGAGAGCCTTGCATAGTGTCCTGATGATAATGAGTGAACTATATTGGTAAAATATTTAATGTTCCCTTTTAACAACGCAGCTTTCAGCTACTTAGAGAAAAAAATAAACCGTGAAGGACTCTGTATCTAATGAGTAATTCTGAGGTGTTCTGGTTTTTTCATTGGTTTTATACTCTATGTGAATGAAACTTCTTTCCCCTTCAAATACTGCCTTTAGAACATTATAAAGAAACATATTTAAGCATTGCAGAAAACTGTATTTCAGAGCATCCTAATTATTCATGATTTTTTTTCTGATTTCACATCTTATATGTAATTAAAAGATATGTTCTCCATCTGTAACAGACTTGGAATCATAGGCCATTGTACACCTCTCAACTATGGCCATTTAATTTTTAAATGATAACTCCAACCTGTCATACATTTAGCTATTAAGTATTTAGTCTTCCTAAGCTTGCTATTTCAAAAAAAAAGTTTGGCTAGTTCCTGAAATTAATTTGTTTACTATGTAATCTGATTTCCTACATTATTTTTCATTGCTGAAAATGGCTACAGTCTGTTTAATTTTATCCATTTTACTACAACATCAATGTCAAGGTTGTTACCATGAATTAGCATATCTGCTTGCCTCATAACATATTGAACTTAGCACATGAGGTTTTCTTTCTTTCTATCTTGAATACAAACCAAAATACTGTAATTGGTTATCAAACTAAATAATTACGTATAATTTATATTACAGTTCCTTTAGTGGTAATTGTGATTCCTTCAGTGGCAATTGTGATTCATTCTTTGCCTCATTTGGGGTTTACAATTATACCATTTGCAAATCAAAGTTGGGGTTTTTTTTCTTCTACTGTAAAAACAGGACATTTATATGTGTGATATTTATATGTACTTCACCTTTTGTCACTTTTTATGAGGCTAGTCTTATTTTCACTAGTACTGAGCTATGAGGATGAGAGAACATATGTCTCTCCATATGCACGTTACAAAACTTCTCAGTGCATTTATTGGTGCTAGCTTCATGGCTGTAGGNGAACCCAAAGCCGTAATGTTTGAAAGCAGTATGTATTTTAAATATGGAGAATTTATTTTGACTCCAAGTTTTATCAAGATTTAAATATGTATGTGTATATATTTTTGCAAAATGTTACTGGAATCCAGTATCTGCTAATATGCAAATATAATGGTAGAGTTAGTGCTGCACTGTCAGCAAAATACATAAACTACTAGATGAAAATCACAAAAGCTGTATATAATTTTTTCTGGCACAGACATTGCTAATGAAGTNTATGTCTCTCCATATGCACGTTACAGAACTTCTCAGTGCATTTATTGGTGCTAGCTTCATGGCTGTAGGGAATGTCTGCTATATTTTATTTTTCCTCCAAGTGAGTCACACCATTGTACATTTCAATTTGCAAGATGCTTACAGAGCCAAGAGCTGGTGTATATTACAACATGATAACTTCCCATCTGGTCAATGACAGACAGGTTTTTTTTAAAATTCAGATACTCTAAAAATGTAATTTATAGGAATTTATAATATTATTCTTCATAAATCTAATTGACCCAACCTGTCACTTATCTTCTAGTTTGAATGCAATGAGTGACCTTATTAGATAGGATAACATGGCATTNAAAATATTCCTTTATAAAATGACCATTACAGTGGAGTTTTAATAATGGGATGGAAAGGCCCTGCTGGAAGATGGTGCTATGGTTTCCTTAGGTGACTTCAAGGCTGCCCTGCAAGATATGTGGCATACACCATTTTCTGATAATAGAGATGTAGACATGTGAGGGACTAAACTAGAGGAGTGTATCAGCTGACATTTTCTTTTCCAGGACTTGTAGGTTTGTATTGAGCATATTGTATAAATAGCAGCTTTGACTCAACAGCGAAATACTTGTGCAGTCTTCATTTTTTTCATGTGTATGTTCAAGCCTATTTGGGAGGTGGCACACTTAGCTAAGTCAGAGGCTGTGAAAGTATGCCACTTAATGGAGAGGTACCCCTCTGTTAGAACAACACGAGCCCATTTTTGTTCTGTCCCAAAAGTTATGTGTAAATGGCACATGCAGTGTTTGAGCAGTGGCATGTAAATACTCCTCTAGTCTGAGAGGAAAATGTCAGGTTGGAAACCTCCCTATGAAGCAGGTTTTAATTGATTCTGAAGGTGTTTTTTGCATACTGGCAGATAATATTAATACCTGCCCTGTCAATGCATCAGTCCATATGAAGTCCTTAAAATCATGCCTGTAAAATTCATGCGCATAAAAGTTTATATATGAAGTGCATAAAGTTTCAATGTTACCAACTATTGTATAAACTTGTAGCCAAAAAAGTAAATGCAGTGGCTAAACATTGGTTGAAATTCAATTTCAAAAGAACCTTCAAATTAATAAAAACTTACACATTAAAGAAAAAAAATTAACCACAATCCAATTTTGAAAACTTGCTTTTAAAAATGTTTCAAGAAGAAAATACTAAATAGGTGATAATCATTTGGCAGGACAGATTTGTTTGCTTGTTTTTTGTTTAACTGTAATGTGAGTTCAGTGATTGGAATTGGGTCACTGGCTGTGTTCAGAATAAGCCTTGGAATACTATTTGGAAACCTCAATTTTTGCAGAACATGGAAATCACAAACAGAAAATAAACTGCAATCTTTTTGAAAGCTAATGAATTTGTACTACACTTTCTCACTTCTCCCTGCCGGTGAAGCAGTAACTCAACCAGTTTAATATTTCTTGTGGAATATTCAGGACACGTAAGAATTGCTCAGCCTAAAGCAGAATTTTGCAACCCCTTTGAGCATTTTCACTGCCTTTTACTTAAGAGCTTTATATGCTTCATCAAGGACAGACAATTCAGATCTCTTACTCAACAATTACTGCAATAATAAACTAAAAAATAATATCCTTACATTTATCCAACTGCAGGAACAAAATCTTTTTTGCCTGGTAGAACAAGATAAATACAGTTCCATGAAAGAGATAAACACAGTTGCTTTGTATCAGATGTAACTGTGGCAGACTAACAAATGTTAATGTGCTTTTAACTAGTTGAAATTGAGTGTAATTCTTTCTCTGAGCTGCCTTAAAGTAAGGAAGCATGAAAGCGTTTTCAGAGTAATCTGGGTGGAGTTGACACTTAGGGGAGTTAGTGTTACATCTGCAATTTAGGGATATTAATTTCACAGAAAAATTAACTATTTCTTTCTGTCTTTATCTTGCATTTTGAAAGGACTCCATCAGCCAGAGAAATGGCAGCCCAAGGTCTGCTGAAGCTGCTCTTATCCCAGCCATACTGTAATCTGACCTTGCTTTTGGAAACATTGCTATGCCATGATTGTCTCTTAGTGAAAATTTTGCTGAGAAGCTCAAGTAAGTATTGATACTGTCAATCCATATAAGAATATCAGTGAGAAACACAAATTCATTTTTAACCACTTAAGCGCTGGAGGAATGCTGTCAGCCATTTTGAGGGTTAGGTATCCATTTACTTACCAGTAAGACACTTCTTGAACGTGTAAAATAATAGAAAAAAATCATCACTTTTTAATGAGAATTTACACTCCACCCGTGTATTAATACTGTCAAAGCAAACAGCAATTAGATAAAATAGGCTGCTATCATAAATTAAAAAGAGTCAAAATGAATTTGAGATTAATGGAGCTTTGATACCGCAGCAACAGTATACAGGTTTTTAAAAGCGTAGGTCAGTAGTCTAAAAGACCACTTTCAAAATTACATTTGAACAGTGGAAAGCTCCTTAGATGTTTTGTTGAAGTTATTATATGCTTGTCACTGTAGGCATTCTAGAATTACATAAATTTGCTTCTGCTTGTTAATTCATTAATGTTGTTTTGAAAGTAGAATAAATAAAAAAAAGTTGCTACAAATTTTTATTTGCATTCTGATGGTAGTGTGTTTGAAGCAACAAACTTTAGCACATCTTTCCATGAGTAATTTGCAGATCAAATGATTGTATTGTTGAGTAGCTAATGATATGATCACCCATTTGACTTAAGTTTGCAGGAAGATGTGTGTCGTGGTTTCTTTATTTTTTGGCAAACAAATTCTTCCTACTTATCAAAAAGCTATTAGGTCTACATAATATTTTACATATTTATGTTTGTATGTATGTATGTATGTATCTATCTATCTATCTGAAATATGATTTAATTCTGTCATTTTAAAATGGCCTAATATTTGTCAGGAGTACATCTTCCACTGCTGTGACACATCTTACTGAGAGCTTCAGTTCATACTTGCTACTCAAAAACATGTCATCATTTACAAAGGCTGACAAATGTTTGATTGGGATCATAGTCTTACCCTAGTGTTATCCAGTATTGAGTTTTACTAGCTGATTAAATTATTACAGGTAATAAGTGACAGGATGTATTAGTCTATTGACTGACAAACCTCTTAAGCTTTCGGAAAATCCATGTTACTTTGAATTACAAAATGTGTTATTCAGACAGGCTTTATTCATGTAACTTCAATATTGGAATGAATAAACTTTCCATTTAGATAAAGTCAATATCTGTGATGATCCATATCTAAATTAATTTCAATGGGGTTGTCTAATGACAAAGAAAATGTATTCTTTATTCCGTCTTCTATGTGGCTAAGTATACCATAGTTTTTGAGCAATTTGCCCTGGTGATAACAAAACTCCATGATATTCAATTACATATGATTTTTTTAAAAAGGAAAAGCCTTCCCAAATTTTTTATGTTGTCTTTCGTTTTCCTTTTAAACACAGGCCAGAAGGCAAAAAAAATCTTGGGTATGGATGAATTTTTCTGTATTGTTTTAACACTTTGGAATACTCCAAGTAGACATCATTCAAACTCACTAAGTTTCATTGTAGTGCCATTGTTCTCATGGTTGTACCACGGGGAGGTTCAGAAGGAATGTATATTCCCCATCACAGTAGGGAGTACTGTTGGGATTGCCAAAGTTTTTTCAGTAGAAAGAGTATTTGTAGAGAAGCTATGTATACATGATTCATATTGCTAAATATTATAAGGATATCACATTTGTTGAAACTATTGAAACTCGGTGTATATAATTGTATACTATCTGGACAGGAAAATGACAAAATATGCACTTTTGTCATTTTTTATGCAATATGTGAAATGTAGATAAAAATTAAAATATGGAAAAATGTAGTTATTGCATCAAAAAATACTGAAGGAAATAAATCAGGTTACCCAGAACTGAACCATTTCTTTGTCTTCAGTGGGTATGACTACTGCATACAGGCAACTTTAAAAAAAATTGTTGAAAATTTTGATTTACATATTTGACCTCTGTAATAAGATACAAGTCTAAATAACCTAGGTTTGTTAAATTACAGTGCCAT
>WBMY01002331.1:106699-152210 GCA_013397315.1 Donacobius atricapilla | reverse complement strand
GTGCGGGGTGTGCGGGGGTTGGTTTGAGCGTCTGCGGGGGGGGTGTGAGCGTGTCTGGGAACGCTAAAAATGCCCTGGCAGCTCGCCGAGGTTTGAACGCTACGGCTGGGCTGCGCCCGCCCGGCGCGCTGCGAGCGGGCGGCGGAGGGGATGCGCGGAGCGGGTGCGGTGCGGCGCCGTTTGTTGGGCCGCCTGCTTTTGTAAGTCTCTCGTTTGAGGTTGGGTTTGAGTTTGAAAAAGGAGTTCCTTTGCCTCTTGTACCCTCTTGTACTCTGTGGAAGAGACAGGCCGTCTATAAATTGCCAAGTCTTCTTAACGCGGAGTTANAAACCCGGCTGGGGGGAACTTTCTGCCGGAGGAGGGATGCGGCGCAGCCCTCGCCTGAGGATCGCCCGCCCTGACATTGCCTCCCGACTTTATGTTCTGCTCTTTCGGGTTATGGTATAAAGCAGGCTGCTCATTCTCACTAGATCAGGACAGCCAATTATCTTAATAATGTCCCGTCCCATAGGCAATTAAACGTCTCTCCTTCGGTATCTGAAAGATAATGAACACTTTAAAAGGAAGGCTCTCTTTCCCACCCGCCCTTTCTGTTTTCCAAAGCGTAAAATTTTAGATCATGTCTCCTACTAGCTGTGTGTGTACCTGCGAATAGTCTTCACAGAGAGCACTCTCTAGGGTACCCCTTTCCCGAGCCTGCAGTTTACGTGCAACTTACACTGTGCCAAGAGGAGAGCTGAGCTTCTCTGTGAAGGCTCGAGACTCCCTTCCAAGAGGAGAAATCCCATAACAAATGAGTGGTGTGACTAGTTCACTGTCAGGCAGCCCTTGAAAACACAACTAATTAAAAGCAGCGTGCTCCTCCTTCCCCGAACAATGCCAAGGCACTGTGAATATTTCACTGCATGATGCATTTTTAAAGATGGTCTAATTGTGGGACTGCTTAAACGTTTAGCTCTTGCACATGAAACAGCTCATGTGAGTCTTCCTTTCCTGGCAAATCCTGAGCCGTTATTATTAACTAATTATCAAATATTTACTTTTGCCTGACTGGGTTTTCAATCAAAGTAATTAAAAGAAGAGAGCACCCTCCACTTACACTGGTATATTGTTTTAATAAGGGACCACAAGTGGAGAGTCTAGCAAGAGTATTAAAATCTCATGTTATATGATGGAAGTTAATCTCTTTCCCAATATGTTTTGAGGAGGCTGCTTAGTTTAATCAGGATGAGCTTCCTCCTTCAGTGCTGTGGCACAGGAGCAAAGGTGCTAGAGGGGCGCACCAAGCCTGGTGTGGGGATGCCTGAGAGGTGCACTTCGCTCACCCCCCCAGCCCAGCTCGGGGTGTGGGCAGCTGCCTCCCACGTAGACCCATACTGCCACCCTGTACCTCCAAGGGACAGAAGGGGACCACCCCCCTGCTCTTGTTGATTATTTCTCCCTGTGAAAAGAAGGGGAGGAGAGCAAGTTGCTGGGCAGAAGCCTCCACCGTGAGTGGTTAATGTGGTGGTCCTGCTGGAGTCACCAAGGCCATTAACCTCCTTTATAACCTACCAGACCTACTAATGCCACCTTCACCTACATGCAGCATTAGCGTCCACTAAATTAATTCATTAACCTTATTTGGAACTAATGGTCCAAAGTCATTAGAAACTGCTCTTCCTAATCAAGTGTGAGAGAGATTGCACAGAGCCAAGGAGTCTAGCAGAGCGCATTATCTTAATACACTGTCACTTTCCCAGAAGTCACAGATTAAGGAGCACTGGTGGTAGTGAGTCCACCTCAGCATCCTCTGAAGTGATTCTGTCAAGTGACTAGAAGCAGCACTGCTTTATTTCAGGCATTTAACAGATGCCAGACTCTGCCATGTTGTTTGCAGGGCTGGAGTGGGCTTAATGAGACAAGATCACTTTCCGAGTATGCTTATACAGGGAGGAAAAGGCAAGATTCCCTGAGAGCCCCAGACAGCGGATTAGCAAGATCACCAGTGACAGCTTTTGAGCTTTGAGCAGCAATGCCTTTTGTTCTGGTCAGAGGAAAACAGCCTGTTTTGCAAAGGCACAGCGGAAATATAATAAGATAGCCTTTCCCAGCAGTGTGCTTAGCAGTATCTGGGGTTTGACCATACATCTGAGTACCTATCAACTCCTTCCCTCCTAATTTATGGCAAATAATTTCTATAAAGAGTGTTACTTTATGCATTTTTGATGCGCATTTCCTGATTCATTTCCATTTGACCTGTTTTTCCTACAATAAAATCCTGTATATTTATAAATTCATGCTGAGAGCAAGGATTGCCATTTTGCTTTTACAGGGAATGTATTAGATAGAGCATTGCAGCCTGTATATACCATTATTGAGATGTAGTGATATATAGTCTTGCTTCAGTGGGGACATTCTTCCTATCCATAGTTTACTGTTATGTTTTATTGCTCAAAATTAAACAAACGACACTTGGAGAAAGTTTTTCTGACCTGAAGGTCCACAGAAAGAAATCCGTAGTAGTAAAAAAAGTGTTAACACAAACCTGCACTGGACGGTGAAGTGACTGACTGTGTAGGTTGGATTTTTTGTCCCTCTTTATTTTTCCTACAAACCTTAAAATGCATCCCTGACAATGCTGACCAAAGGAGCAGGATGCAGCATACCACATTTCACAGTCACCCTTTGTGATTCTAGAAACTTTTGCAACTATTTTGCTATTAGAAGTAAATCTTTGTTGTTGTAAAGGGGAGGAAGGAATGAAGGGAAGAGGAAGGGAGGTTGTTCTGCTCCATTACTTTGATGCAGTCTCCAAGCATGAACAAACTTCCTTGAAAGAGTAAATAGCGGGTGATTTCTGCTTCACTAGAGCTACTTTGTTCTCTTCTAGCCTGGGTTTGAAGAGCGCAGATAGTTTCAACCTGCCTAGATTTATGGGCTGATAAAACAAAGGCAGGGTCTCCTGTGAATGGGCTTGGATCCACCAAACAATCCCAGTGGTCGGTGACACAGACCAGACTTATCCCATAGCTGGGCAGGGGGTCAAACGGCATCCCTTAGCATCTTCTCTCAGCTTTTCTTAAAACTTCGTACTTAAGGAGAGTATAGTTTTTGGAGTTAATTGTGTCCCAGGAACCCTTCTTAGCCAACATTAATGCTGTTGTGAGGGTGCAAAGTCTTAACAGTGTAAGGGGCACTGTTGGAGTGGAGGGCTTTTTAAAAGGATACCATTTAGAAATGGGGTGCCTTCGGCTGCCTGTCCAGCCACCGGATTTAAGGAAAGGGGACGGAGAGGGAGTCCTCTTCCCTCCGGTAGAGAGTAGCACAGGTGCCTTCAAAGGCAGAAGGATGCCAAGTTAGCCTGAAGAAGGCTGTGGCCCCGCAGCATTTCCACGGCAGTCTGCCGGGCTCGCTGCTGCTCGGATGCTTGCCGGGGACACTGAGACCAGCCCATGTGTTTGCTTCCCCCGCAGACAAGTGCGGCGACACGATCAAAATTTTAAGCCCCGGGTACCTGACGTCTCCCGGCTACCCGCAGTCCTACCACCCCAGCCAGAAGTGCGAGTGGCTGATCCAGGCGCCGGAGCCCTACCAGCGCATCATGATCAACTTCAACCCGCACTTCGACCTGGAGGACCGCGACTGCAAGTGCGTGAGCGAGCGGGCGGGCNCCCTCTTGTACTCTGTGGAAGAGACAGGCCGTTTATAAATTGCCAAGTCTTCTTAACGCGGAGTTAGTCTGGCATTTACCTCACCCTTCAAGGGGTGGTGGACTGGAGAACTGATAGTCATATTCCCTTTTTTCTCCCTTGGCTGCTGATTTATAGTCAGTAGCTTTTCTTTCCCCTACTCCTGCTTTCCTGTAGTGCCCTGAGAGGAGGAAGGAGGGAGCTGAGGCTCCCTTTGTCCCCTGTCCTCGCATTCCCTTTGACCACCCGTTCCAAAAGTGACAGGGAGAATCGGAACCTCCCAGAAGCTGTTCTCCACTTTTCCCCAAATCTGTAAATCTCACAGCTTGCACAAGGCAACATATGGTCAGATCATTCCCCTCTTCAACATGCCCTCTGAATTCAGCCTGCTTGTTGCATAAAGAAAATATTTTAGTGATTCATTATTTAAATATTTCTGGAGTATCAGCTATTTAAATATTTCTTGTGTATCATAGTTTTTAATCCCCTACTGATAACTGCAAGAGAGTTGATGTTCATTAATGCTACCAGTTAAGATTTTCTGTGCATGTCAGAAAGATTAAACTCAATAGCCAGTGGTGTTTGGTATTTCATGGGAGTATACAGATTTCATGGGAGTATACAGAGATTTTGTCCCATAAAATCATGCTCAGTTTATCAGGAGTGGTTGTGATTGACCATCAGATGAGAGTGTTGTACTTAGCGTAAGAGAGCAACTCTATTCAAACACATAATTTTTAACCATGCATGTCTTTGTCCTATTATTAAGTTGATTAGTTAGATCACAATTACTGTTTTCTCTTAAGGTGAAGTTTTTAATGATGCATTGTGTGGCTTAATTGCTTTTTTGTGGTATTTTATAATCACTTATAGATCAGCATTTCAGTTCATTGTTGGGTGATAATGCAGGAAAACCCTGTGCTCATAAAACTGAACTTTGCAAAAATGAGTTTTTTCTGTGGTGTTGGAGCTGCAGTTCATATTCACACCATATGTTCACACCCTGACTTCCCATTTTTTAATTTTTAATGTCTTGTACTCAGGCAATGGTTCACTTCTCTGTGTCTTCTTGATACAGGTTTTGCTTTCATTCTGTGAAACACTGCTAATGCTTTAAAATATTTGTCATTCTTTGGCTCTTAGAGAAAAATTAGGAAATTAAAGCAGGTATATTTCAGTGTCAAATCTTTTTTCTCCCTTGCTAGAATGCACGTTTTTCCAACTCTGTAAAACCAACATGGTCCTTGGCAGCAGTAAAATGGTGTACAGCATACAATTGTTTGAAGAACAAGTAATCTTTGTGGCACAGTGTTGTGCTAAACACAGTGCTAGACTGAGCTGAACTGTGTCCAGGGAAAGGATTGACTCCCTCCCTCTGTTGCTTCCTTCTCAGTGTTCATTGTCCACTCTCCCTGCTGCATTATTTCTGCCCCTGAAATGGAGCCCAAAGCCGTAATGAGATGGTAGTGGGTGGGAGGAAGTCTCTCAACAGGGCTGTTTGCATTGTCTTTGCAGTGTATGATGGTGATGACTTTACCATTATTTTGTCTGTGTTGAAAAGCTAATTTTCTAGGCTATGGTAAATTACTCAGCTGCTACTTCATTTATATTGAAAATTGCTCTTTTTAACTTGAGAGAAGTTGTATTTGTGCAAAAAACCCCAAAGCCTTAGGACCAGAACAATTATTTCAGCAACAGGAATTTGTCAACAATCTCCGTGGTCTGAAATTTCAGCATCTACTTACAAAATTCACATTCCTTATACTGAATATTGAATACAAAAGGCGATTAATGAAATAAATGTATCATAAGATTTTTTGTTTTCCAGCTAAGTACATTTTATTTTTCTAATATGCTTAGCTTATTAGAAATTCAGTCTGCAATCTAGAAATGTGTAATTTAGGTTACACTCTAGTTTATTGAAAGGTTTAGCACTGGAAATTAATAACCACTTAAATATGAAATGCAGATAGAAAATGAGAGATAAGGGAATTCATGTCTGGGAACAAAAAATGTCCCATACAATTAGAGTAGACTAGAGAAGATTAGCTTGCTGGCCTAGCTCCCAAAATCCTTTTTATAATGCTGTTCATTGCAACTTGGACCTTAGTTAGCATTGAAAACAACTTTAATAGCAGGGACCCCCTGAGCCCAGGAAGGGAAACACATGGACTTTGGAAAGGTTACCATCTTCTTCCATAGTGCCAACATGAAAATCAAGAGGTTTTACCTAGCTTTAAAAAATATTGCTCAATATAGAGGGCTAGATGTGTTGAAATGTAAAACTAGTGAAAGGTCGATTCTCTGAGGAGAATCAAAAGCAGCACATTTAAGCATTAGCTGTTACTGAAGCTGTTCCTAGTTAATCTCTTTGTATGTTAGGGTTTGGAATTAATTTAGGAATATGCCCTTGATTTACCTACTTATTATGCTATGCTTTAATGAATAAGTATTTCTCAAATGACTGCTAATAAAATTCATATATGTATGTTTTTCTGACAATCAGAACCATTTGAGTTGTTTTAAATTTCAAGTAAACATGGTAAAAATTCCTTTTTCTCTGTAAGCATTCCAAAGGACTCAACTTTTACAGTTTTGAAGAATAAAGATACGCAAATAATTAAAAATATGTTCACACAAGCTAGGTTCATCTAATAAAGAATCTTCTAGACAGGACTACCATACCAACATTATGAAGTACTGGGTTTTGACAGGAAGTACACAAACATGTTGACCACAGATTGTTATCAAGTACATATATAATGAAAAAATTCACAGTTTCTTTTTAACTTTTAAATCTAATGAGTGTTATGTCTCCTCTTCTGGAAGCCAAGAAACAGAAATTATGGTTGCACTGTAAGAGAAAAGTAGTTTTTGTTTGCCATTTTGCCTTTCCTCAAGTAAGTCCCAATAATAAGCATGCATTCTTGGAGTCAGGAAGACAGTTAAAATGAATAGAAGAGACAAAACATATGGCCACATATTAGTTAAAATGCTTCACTGTTTGTTGCATGTGGCAAATACTTTTCAGCACTTAGTGCAAGCTGTACAAGTCTCGTGTTGCTGAAGTATCCTACTGTGTAAGTGTAGCCATCTTGAATCTAGTAAAACTTTATACCTAGATAATAAACAAGAATGTCACTGATACAGTACTTTGAATTTATGGAACTTTTCCGGTTTCCCAGCAATGCACACCATCAGCATGATAATTTATAATGGTTTGTGACAAATGTTGCTGAGCAAAGAGGTGTGTGGTTACATTCAGATCAGATGTCATTATCTAGGGAGCAATAAAAATTTCACAGACACTAGGTTAAAAACATTAAGAAAATGAATGTGAAGCTTCAGAAGAAAAGGGCTTAAGAAAGGTGGAGGGTTGGGTAGAGAAAGCCCAACAGTGGTTTCCTTACTGACAAATTGTTAACTTTGTTGCCAGACTTGACTATATTGTTTTACAAGGTTTTCATAGATATACCACACAGCGCTATTATTTTAATGGCCATCATTTATAGATGTAGAAAATAAATATCATTGTTGCTTAACACTTGTGGATTATATACAATAGTGCTGTCAAATCTCTCAGAATGGAAAAATTGCCCATTTTGGAAACACTGAAGTTATAGGAGAGATGTGATAGATAATTACCCTTCATATTCCATTTACTAGCAATTAGTTACATGGATGAGAGTAGAGCTGTATAGAAATTGCAGTCAGTTATAGAATACAGAGCAAAAAATATCTATGTTTGTTTATATAGAAGAAAATGGTTCCTCCAGATCCTTGGATAAGAAAGCAAGCATAGGTATTCAGACCTACAGAGTGAAAGTATAGCTCTACATAACTCCCATAGACCTTAATGGTGTTAGAAATTCATCCATCCATTTTATTTCTAAATAATGTCAATGGATTTATGCTACAAATCTGTAGGTATAACAAACTCGGGCTGGTAAAATAAACAGGAGCAAACGAAGTCATGGCTCAGCCTTTCTTTAGTTTCTGTATAGTTTAAGCTTTCATTTGCTTTTGTCTAAATCCTGATTCCTATTCTTCCATGCAGCGAGGTCTGCTTTGTGCAGGCCTTGTGCCTCACATTTGTTCCTTTTGTACAGGGGCGGTTCCAGCCCTTTGGGTTGAGCCGATGGGATTAAGAGGGCCCATGCCCTTGCTGCCCACCTGCAGAACCACCCATGAGCAATCCTGCTGGGCTGCCCATTGAGCCTCTCAGAAGGGTTCTGCCATCAGCGGCACACAACAGCTGCTTCCTGACTGCCCCAGGCACACCTGGAGCCTGGACAGCCCTGAGCTGCTTGCTCCCACACATCTGCCCCAAGGACATCTTGGGCAGGGGCATTCTGTGCCCCATGCAGCCCCACTGTGCCTGGAAGCAGTGGGAACTTGGCCCTCCACTCCCACAGAGCTCTCTCCCAACATTCTTGATGACAGTGGGGTTCAGCGTAGGCCCAGTAGGATGGTTAATGACTGTATCAGTTGTTTGGGTAGCAAATGTCAGTCAGAGGTTCCTAATTCCCTCTGCCCAGCCACCATGGGGCTCGGCAGGCAGCGAGTGCCTGCAGCTGACAGGGCAGGGTGAGCAGCAGAGCAGCACAGGAACAGAGTTTTTCAGGTCTGTGGAAGGCAGGGGTTGTGTTTGTCCACCACTGAGCAGAGAGGTCTGAAGGAGCCAAGGCCTCTGAGCTTTCCAACAGAAATATGGCCTGACTGGCTTGGCCCCATCAGCTAAGCATCAGCACTGGCCTTATAGTGAGTGGCTTTCAGCAGGACAAGGTATCCAGGAGCCATGGGAATGCCCCCTCCTCACTGCTGAGGGCAGCTGGAAGGACACCCACACTCCCTGCTTGCTCTGAACTGGATTCACTAATCCCCCCAGCCCACACATATGGAGTCACCCCACCATGGGCTGTGCAGCCCGGGCAGAGGTGGGCACTGACCTGGAGGGCTCTGTCAGACCCAGAGTGGGATGTGGGCACCAACACACTGGGAAGAACATACCTGGGCTGAAGAGGCAGCATCTTATCCTTTTTGTCTCCCTCAAAAATCTGTCCCTCAAGAGCTGTTTGAGGTTACCAAGAGATTAATTGGAAGTACTAAAGGGAGGAAAGGAGTCATCATTCATTCTATTCCTAGAACAAGAAACAAGTGGTTTTGGCTCAGTTTGAGATGTGTTGTTGCACTAGATTTGGGGGCCATGTGGTATCTCATGTTTCTGGGTGCACTTTGAGGGCATTTCTCCGCTTTATATCAAGCCCGTGAAAGGCTTTCTCAGGGAGCACTCAGCTAGACCCAGACAGCCCTTCTGAAGACCACTGCTGTTTGGTACCCTCCATAGGGCTGCAGAAAAGGTTACTGTCAAGGAAAGGAGTCAGCTCAGATCCTGTGCCAGATCAGGGAAGCAGAAAACTCTTGTACCCCAAAAATTTTTCCTTGACTTAAAGATTTTTGCATTATGAAAGTATATACAATTTGTCTTTGCCACAAGATTCTGCATGTATTTGCACACAGATTCAAGTACCTAAGGATGCTGTTATTTTATTGTAGGGACTAAATGAGAGTTAAAAGAAGTTGAAAATTATATTATTTTTTTCAGATTATACAGTGTTATGAAACAATTCCTTTAGTTTTTATCCAAGCAGTTAACTCTTGTGAAAGTCTCTATTGTCAAACTATTTAACAATTTGATTTTTTTTAGAATAGTGGTTTGAGTTTTCTCAGGAAAAGGTGTTAGGAAATCCATGACCAAACTGCCAGTTCATAGCTAGCGTTCAGGGCTGAGGGATGGGATGCAGAGCCCAGCGTTGCACTCTGCGTATGGGTGCGTCCCCTGGCACAGGAAAGTCTTGACTTGGTCTCTGTACAGTAGCACATTAAAACTATAAAACCAGTCATATATAGATGTTTCTATTACTCTGAACACTTAACTGTGAGGAGAATTCTGTCTAGATGTGCTACAACCAGATTCCCTTTCAGACAGGAAAAATTTGAGGGTCAAATATGGATTCCCTTAAGCCTAATCCTTCATCCTTTCTGTGGACAGAGATAAACAATTCAGAACAAAGGTCCAAGTCCTTTCTAAATTGAAACCCAGAGTTGCTGGAATTAGCTCCATTAAACTCTCAATATGTTTTCAGTCAACCCTAAACTGCTTTTCTCTCCGTCCTCCTCTCCTGCGCTAATCTAATTGAAACAAAAACCTATGTGTTTCTGTTAGTTTCTTAATTTCTTAATTATAGTTTATTGCAAGCTATAACATTGGATCATAATTTGATAATTATGATACAGAGATCTTTTTACAGCTAATGCAAAACCAAATTAAATTATTTTCTTTTGTAGGATTTCCAAAGAATGAAATTATGTCTGAAAACTAGAGATACATGCACTCACATGTATATGTCTAGGCTTATATATCACACCAAACTGCTTGGATATAGGTATATGTTATGTGCACCTCTTTAGGGCTGTGCATATATACACGTATTTATGTCTATGTTATAGATCTCTTAGTTTATACAGAAGTTCCTAAAGTAAATCTACTAATTAAAGCGCTAATACCCATCTTAAGGCTGATAATTAGGTATAAAGAGAAAAAGGGATAGGATTAGTGTTCAGATCATGTTCCAAATGCCTCTTAATTGGGTGTTTGTAATCAATCCTGATTGCAAGAGGCAGTGGTTTGGCAGAATAAAGAATGAAAAAGGCTTAGCCCTACTATTTTCCTGTTAGGTGACTTGGCCATAGTATTTTAGGACAGGATCCAGTGTCAAACAAGGTAATTTTGTCAGCCTTAGCAATCCTTATAAAACATTTAAAAATCTTTTCTAATGATATTTTTTTCAAGCTAATAACTCTCTCAAGCTAGAGAGTTATTTTTATCCATAATCTTAAAAATTGTTTTCAAGTGAACCACAGGAAAGACTTTGTTCTCCTGGCCTCTATCCACCACTGACTTCAGAAATCATGTCTGAGTTCACTGTGGCTTTTTCATTGCATTGACCTTGGTACTTTTCTCACCAAGCCACAGTTTTCCATCATAAAACCACACAGCTTGGTATAATGATTATTTCTTTATCCCGAGTAACCAAACAATTTTTTAAACAGGGTGACAGATTTCCCTCTTGCACTGTGGGAAGCAAGCACCTGGCCATTTCCAAATAGACTTTTAATGAACTTCCTGAAGGAGATTTGAGAGAAGTTTAATAAGTCACCTGCCAACTTTTTGGGAGCATAGGTCATTTGCTTTTCTGTAGGAATTCACAAAAATGTGAGAATAACCCCCTTCCCAGGTCCTAAACTTCCATAGAGGAAATTGATTTTCATGGGCAATATCAAAGGTTTTTAAAAGTGTTTTAAATCGAATTTTTGATTGTTTCTCATGCATAAGGTACTGTGAAACTCTGATTCGCAGAGCTGGTTATGAACTGTGTGAACTTTATATTTATTTAAACATGATCAGATTCTGCATATTTAGACTCATTTTGCAGATTAATATCATTACAAGTATTTTATGTGATGCTATAAAATGAAGAATTTAGATGGCTCAAAAGGACCATTGAGAAAATATCTCCATATGTGGAAGAGACACCCATTTAATGTGATGATTTCTTCCTGAAGAAACTATGCACATCTCAGAAGCACAATAACCAGCTGTTCAGGAGAAACTGGGCAGTTTGCTGCCTTCCACACTGATGTGGAGTTGCAGTGGCCATGTCCCGTGCTTCCCCTAAATACAGATGGGCTGAGCCTCACACTGAGTGAGAGCCTGGGTTAATCCCTTCCCTACGCTCCCAGCAGTGGGGCTCTGCACATTTGTGCTCTGGGTTGCTCTGTGCCCCCACATGAAGACACAGCCCATCAGAGCTGTGGTGTGGGAGTGGGATTGGAACACCCCAACTGCAGGTGAGGCAACACTGAGTTCACATCTCAACCCTGCACTGGGGCCATGTCATTCTTTGAAAATAACATACCAGTAGTCCTTTTCCTTTTTATTTTTTTCTTACGACACTACTTATTAAATTGAAAGTTGATAACCTAGAGAAAACTAGAGGTCTGTTCACACCGCAGTGATTATTCTGCCTCGAGCTTTGAGAAATGCTCCCTCAAAGCCGAAGTCTTGCTTGTTCACATAAACAGTCACACTGAAGTCAAAACAACAGACTTACTTGAGCAGGGCTAATGAGTAGGATATACATTCCTGGCATTAAAAAATTTGATAATTCTGTTTTATAACAGTGGTTTTCAGATGTTTGCTGAGTAATTTACAGTACAGTAGTAGATTCAGTCTCATACTTCATAGTTCACCATAAGTAGGTTATTAGTTCTTCTCCACCTCTTAGCTCTTACTAGTGAATATTTGAGACAAGTTCCTAAGTGCATGAGTAAGAATCAAAGTTTGTTTTCTTGTGCCAATCTGTCATTAAGCCAGACAACTTCTACTGACTTTCTTCTGATGTATTCATCTGTAACAAGGAAAGCAGATCAGCAATTTAGAAAAGGTTTAGCTTGATCACCATGTAGAAATGCAGGCTGCATTGCCTATTTCCATAGTGATCACACCACTTTGCCAGATGCAAAATGAGAGGCTTACATCCCTCATGCTAAAAGCCCTTCTTAGAGGAAATCCTAGGCTGTCGCTTCATTTGAGTAGCTTAGCTAAGTCTAGAAAAATATGCAAAGGTAGCTCTTAAGTAAAAACTCTTTTTTTTTTTCCATGTTTCAAAGTCATCTCCATAATCTGTTTTTGAGACAGAGGCATAAAATATATTAACATGGAAGGCATATGTTCTGGTTACTGAGTATTTTTTGACATTCCCAGAAATCCCCTGGGACTCTGTGTCACAGTTCTGTAAACTTTGTCTATTTGTATATTAATATCTCGGCCTAAATCCAAAACTTCTTTACATGTATTACAGCAGGCAGTGTAGGTTTATCTCCTTGTGTTCCAGATGGCAAGCAGTTAAATCAGGTATACATTTTAACCACTCCACATGGTCTAATGCTCTAATGCATTTAAAAAGTTTTCCAATGTTTCCTTATAGCACCTAGACTATAAAATGTGCATATATAAAATAGATACAGGGCTACATTGAGCTGTGAAGCAAGTGAAGACAACTCCACTGATGCCAGTAGAGCTGCACCTGCAAATAGCTCAAACACAAAATACCATGAAAGTGTATCTTATTATGTTCCTTACTGGTTTCCATTTTCATTTATTCTCCACAGCTACACTAGATAATGGCCTTCCAACAGTATAGTAGTCATCTTTATCTCATTTCTCTGACATAATTTTCAAGCTCCTTATTACTGTTGAACAGTGTAGCTAATAGTGCCCAAATTGCTTCTCATTCTTCTCATTATAGTAAGTCATTATTCAAGAAACCAGTGCTGTTCATCCTTTCCCACACAAATCGCTCTCCCCCAAACTAAACTTAAAACTTACCTCCAAGTGCCAGTCTCACATTTGCAAATTAGACTCCTTCTACTTGCTATTATATTTATACTTTACACATTTTTCCACTTTTTTTACTAACTGTACCTGTGTACTCTTTGGAATTTTAATCTTTGTCTTCTAAGCCTAGTCTTCATGCACTGATTTTTGCAGCAATTTAATGATTTCAATTAAGGTTTTGTTTGTGTATAGTTGAAATCAGCATGCACTGTGGGATACATATATTCTAGTATAAAGATATCTAATGTCAGTACTTTTGCAGAATAAACCTTGCTAATGTCAGCAGTTTGCAGCAAGGACTCCTGCTGTATCTATCAAGGTTTCTAAACTGGTGAAGCTATAGTGCCTGTAAAAACAATGTATAGACCTACTTCTGTGTGACATAATGTCACCAATGCTAGTAGAGGATTTGGGATCCTGTATTAGCTAAATTTGTCAGCAAAGGTTAATTGGATTGCCTTACTGATTGCGAGTTGCAAAGTGCAAGATAGACATAGATGTGCATATTGAGGGCCTTCCTGACACATCCATTTTCTCACAGCTTTTAGTCTTCAAACAAAAGCTTAGCCTAAGTGTCTAAGCTAAGCAGTTCCTCTGCCTGCTGTAACTTATGCTTTCCAGGAAGGTTTTTTTTGAACTTGTGTTACTAGGCAGCTGCATAAATTACTGTGGTGTGACCTTCAAGCACCTCACTTACTCCATGGAAATTATCCATGTGCGCACTCTCACCCTGTGATCTTCTACATGGCATGCAAGTTTCTTAGTTATTCCTCCCCCATACCTGAAATTACAAAGTAAAAACATGTTCATAGGTGTAACCACAGCTCATCTGAGGCTCTGAAATCAGACTCTGAGTAGTCTGAAAATAAATATCTAATCACCAGGTAACGTTTGCATGTCCCCATATGCTCAGCATAGAAAAGAAAGTAAATCCTTCCTTTCAACATCCCAGCTGCAGCTCTTTCTCATCTGAGAGATACCAGATAATTTTGATTTAAATGTGTAAAGAAAGAAAGCTCTTTTTCATGGACTATATTCCTTATTTCTTTAAAGATCATTCTACTGAACTTAGTAGAACCCCAGTGATTTATATCAGCTAAGTGAGGAGCTGACTCTTCACTTCCACAGCTCCCTAGAAATTCTCAGAAGAAAGGTCAGTATTGTAGCTGAACAAATGTTAAGTCAGAGTGAAGTCAGTTAAAGTTTTGCCATTCATCAGGATTGCACTTTAATACACAGGCAGAATGGGTAGGAGCTTCTTAAAAGTAGACAAAATAAAGACCAAAGTAATTCTGTATGTGTACAAAATTCTCTTTCCACTAACATCTTTAAAGAAATGTGCAGGATTGGGTGCTGTGGTACTGTGACTCTTTATAGTGCTAACTCTCTGCTACTGCTTGATCTTGGGACAGTAAATCATCATCTTTGTGCCTCTGTTTCCTCAGCATAATACTTCTCTGGTTTTCAAATATCTGAGGATGTGCTTATTAGTGTTTGCAAAACCCTTAGAGACTGCTGGTGGAAATGTAGAGCAGTATAGTAGTAATTTGCCATTGTTTTGTGTTTTTCATCTTCTAGCTGTTAATTTTTTTTTAACAATATACTGCTCTGTAAAAATGCATGTGGCAATCTTCTGACGTTCTGAGAGAAGTGTTATCCAAACAAAAATAAAGAATAGGGCTCATGCTCACAAGAGACACATTATCTGTGATGAGGAGAATCTGTAACAGACATGGCACTAAGTCAAAACTGTGCAGCAAACAGCATCCAAATGCAAGCAATTTCAGATGTGTGCATATTGGCAGTACAAAACCAGGCCATTCTGCAAATGCAGAGTCCCCCAAGGAGCAGTGAACCTCGCAGCAGCAGCACTAATGGCTGTCTTCTCATGTGCAGTGGGGGAAAGCAGCACTTTAGAGCCGCCTTGGGCAGCTGTTAAGTTATTCATTCTTAACTTACTTCTATAAAGCTGTTATTGGGTGGAAGCAGATGACACAAAAGATTTTGGACCTGTTCTGTCTGCTGGGGGGGGGGAGCATTCTTCATTCTTGCACATCGGGTGAAATTCTGACTTCCTCCAAGTCAATGACAAGATTTCTCCCCAGTTTTGCTTGGACAGAAAAAAAAATATTTTAGGCCCCAGAAAACCCTTTTTTGAGGAGCACTTTAGTGATACCAGTGTCTCTTCTAGAATTTTTCTCAGTTTGGACATTATTTTCCCTTCAATGCATACTATTCAAAGGCATTTGTACTGCTAGACCAATAATGAAATAAAATGAAAAAACAGTCAACCACAAACAAAGCCAAAAAACACCCCACAACTATTTTCTGTTGTTAGAGTACATGTAATGCACGAGGTACTGTGCTGGGTCATCTGCCTTGTTTCTTAACCTCCTTTCAGAACATTTCAGGCTGGTTTATGGTTTGCTTGTTCCATGCAATACCTTGTCCTTCCCTATCTCCACTCTACAGTTGATGTGAGAATTCAGACTCTTCCCAGTAAAACACAGCAGTTTTCTTTATCAATTTTGTCCACCCCAAATTTTGGGCATCATAGGTCAGGCCTCAAAAAATCATGAAACTTTATAAAAATCCTTATATCTCAAAAATTACTGCTGGTTCCTGTTTCATTTTTTAATCAAGTATATTTTGAGTGCTTTCCTCTGCCATAAATGAGAAGTTTGGCAATACCATGATATCATCATCAGCTGATGCTTTAAAATATGCAACAAAATTTCATGCTACTCATGCTAAATTAATGAGAGCTGGTAATGTTAGATTCTTCCTAAAGTCACAGCTTCCTGATGCTGTTTCTGTTCTCAGTCATAGCCCTGAAACTCCCACTGAAGGGAAGATTTATAGAAGAGCAATAGAAACAAAAGGAAATGGAAGCATTAATTTATATTGATTTCACTGCCTGACTATGTTTCTTTGCCCCTCACTCCATGATCAAAATTTGCAGAAATCAAAATTAATCTCAAAAAAAACCACCTCTGAGTTTGCTGTCCTTTCCTCTGAGAACACATGAAATAGCATTACGAGTTGAATCGTTATGGTGGCTACCTATTTGTTTGGCTTCAAAGCCAGATTACACCAATGAGAAAAAAATTGATTGAAAGCCATTAAATACCAGGACATGACTTTTGGCTCAGAAAGAACCTGATCTGCAAATTGCTGGCATGGTTGGTACAAAGATCACACTGGCTGCTTCAGGATCCTTTCCCTGTGCTGCAGCTGTCCTCTGCCAGTCCTGCTTTAGATAAATGAGGTGGACTGACACAGAAGAAACTTGCTTATGCCACGTTGTTTTATGTGTTGTGCAGGCTTATGTTTGCAGGGGATTGTTCTCATTCAGATATTACACAAAAATATGGTGCAAAGTAGCTTTCACTGACATTAAGGGGCCCATCCTGCACTTAACTATACCATTTTTTTGTCAGCATGTTTCTAGTAAGGTAAATGAAGTTGTGGCCAATCATTTTGTGTTTCCTTAATGGTTTGGATCTTTCCCTGCTGCAGTTACAATAACTGCAGTGGGTCTAATTTGATGTGCACAAGCTGAGAAGTGGATGCATAGTCCTAAACTCAGGGGCTGTTCTGAAGACAGAACTAATTTTTGAAACGTTTTTATAAACTCAAGGAAATCTTAATGTCTTCATTTTGTTATTACTTTACAATAATAATCCCAAACTGGCCTGGGAGCTATTACTCAGTGAGCACTGGCCCCTTGGAAGGTCTCAACTTGTCAAGTTTAGCCATTTTTTGAACACACAGAGGAAGTCATTAAGGCACATCAGGCTGCTGATTGCTATTAAACTCTGCAGAGACTTCTGTGCAAAAATCAATGCCATAACAGGGCTACAAGAATCTGAGAGGTGGGAAAAGCATTTCTTTACCCTCTGGTAACTCAAAAATGGATTAATAGACTTTTTGAAACCTCAAAAAAAAAAAATCACCTATGAGCTAGGGGCCAAATGTAAACCTTGGTGACAAAATAATACAGCTCAGAAAGCTCCAAACATGTGAAAATGGGTTTATAATGGAACTGTCACTGCTGTAACCTCAATTGTATGTTTCACTGCTGTAACCTCAATTGTATGTTTCTGTGCTGGGAAAATCTCACATCTACGCATATCTATGCATGCACATGCTTATTTATTGTATCCCAAGGAACACCTTTTTTGCTGTTCTGCCACTAAGGAACCTGGAGGGAAAATGCTTTTTTAGTAAGGTATAATCTTAGATAGCTTTTGGCAGGAAAGTACTACAAGAATTTTCCAGATGAGTTCTATTTCAGTTTCAGATAAAGTGTTATTTAGATGACTGGCTGGTTTTGACTGGACCGGGGGGGGGGGGTGGGGAGAAGAGGGGAGACTGCACTGAAAAATGCAGCACAGTTGCAACAATTGCTAACAATTGAAGACTTTTATAGAAAATATCTTTATCATGGGAAAAACTAGTTTAAATCACATTAGGAAGTTTTATTGTAAACATGTACTATATAAACCTGGCAAAGTCCATTGTCTGAGTCTGGAATGTCTTAAATTCCAACTGTCCAGTTCTCTTCCCCTGCAAAGCAAAGGGGAAGCATTCAATTCAATTCAAATTTTTCATGAATTTTGTTTGAATTTTATGATAAAATGATTAAATGTCTTTTCAATTTGATTTTTTTTTTAATTCTTGTATGAAAGTAAAATTTTACTGATTTGTTTCACCCCATCCTAGGAAGGGGCTAGGAGGTCACCTCATCCAACTTACTAATCAAAGAAATTGCATTATATTTAATGCAAAACATGAAATGAAGCAATCCATGTAAACCGAATATTTGTTTCCATAAAAACAAAGAAGATCTAGTTATGATGTTTCAGAACTTTTATTTCATTGACTATTGCAGCCTTTCTGCTTAAGACAATACTAGTTTGTCACCAGCTCTGGTTATTAATTTTAAAATTTTAGATTGTATGTTTTTATTGAAAAGAAGGTTCCCTTCTGTTTTTCTTTTTTAAAATACATGGAAGTATCACGTAGGGTTCGCCTTCCCTAAGAGGAGGGCTGAGGGGTAGGGCCACAAGCACGTCCCTAGCAGCAGTTGTAGGGCCGTGCCAGGTCATGGTCTGTCCCCTCAGCTAAGCCCAGAAAAGACTTTTTTAAAGAAAGAACATGAAGATGGGACACCTCAGTATTAAGACCCAGGGCAGGCAGGACTTAGAATCAAAATAGCCAGCTTTGGTCCAGGTGGAGGCAAGCTTTTCCCAAAGATCATCCGGGCTGCAACTGTCTGACAATTTCCACCCTGCGCTGAGGAATCACCACTGACCCTCCACCCATGGCAAGAGCACGTGGTCATGGCTGCAGCCAGCATGGCAAACCCTCCCAAAGTATCTGGAACCAAGACTGAGATCTGGAGAAAAGGATCAAAAATAGGCTTTCTCTTAAGGACTGTATCAAGCACAGTCAATGGAAAAGCTTTTCCAAATTAGTTGTTAAAATCTGTTGTTGTGTTTACGGCTGGGACCAGCTGCAGTCAGGGGGCAGGCTGGGGACCATTGCCCCAGCATGGTGCTGAGGAAGGAGGCTCCTAACTTCTCATTATAGCAGAGGAAAATCCACTTTTCTTGCATGGATAATTTAGAAGTTATGAATCAGCCTGTTGTTTTTATTTCAGCAGAGTACAGACAAGAGTTGTGCAAAATGAAGCTGCTGCCTGTCTATCAGGCAGCTGTAGATTTTTACCCTGCAGCTTCTTTTAATGTGCATTCTTGGCAAATTCTGAAGAGAAGCAGTCACAACTGTGCACTCAGACGTTAGAGCAGATCTCATTCCCTCGCCACGGAGCCGGGGACTTCACTCATGCATCGTCCCTTGTCTGATGCAGCCATTAAGCACCCTGACCCAGTACCCAGAACACTGAATTGGTGTCTAAGTTAAAAGCCACTCTAAAAATATGTTCTTGAATCATCTGGTTTTGAAAAGAGATTAATATTTTCTTGCAGTGTTTCTGCTTTTCCCAGGTGTTAAATAGACCATTTGCTGTCTGCTGGTCTTTAGGATTTTTTAAAGTAGGTGTTAAAGGCTATTCCAGACTAGCTCTACAGGGTTTTAAGGCATGAGAGACAGTTACCTGCAGAAAAATGCCCATCTCTCTCAAATAATTAGCAATTATCTGTCAAAAAAGCTTCTGAGCTGACTACAGTAAAAAAATACTTTTCATCTTTGGCTTTTTTTACTCTCTTCTTCCCTCTTCTCTTCACCTCCCTCCCACCTTTCCCCTAGCATTTTCTGAGCAGCCTTTTCCAAAGGAAACACTGATGAAAGTATCTTTCAGTGCCTGAGCAGTTCCCTCAGACGCCTCCTCCCTGTCCACCCCCGAGATTGCAAGAGACATCTGCCTTTGTACACACCATGTCAGTGTCCTGCAAAGACATTTTATGTTCATTATTTCTCCAAAATAAATAAGAGCAGCACAGAGGATGCAAACTGGTTGTAGACATCCCATTGCTAATAACGCAGCTACGTTGGTAATTGCTAATAATGATGCAGTGTTTCAACATGGGAACACGCTTCTAGCTGCAATATGGATAGGGCCTGAATAGAGCGACACAGATGGTAACATTATTGCATATTTCTTTGTAGAAGAAGTTGAAATTTTTCTGTGGGAAATGAAAAAAACAACATATCTACATTTTGTTCCAATCATTTCTTTAATATTAGCAGCACTGACATGCTTGATCTGTGAACTGTGTCAGTGCCACCTGAGGAAATACCAAGAGGAGTCTGCAAAGTGAGGAGAAGCAATTGTTTCCACTTAGCAAAGGAAGGACTTAGATGCTATTTGACAGAATTGCATTTGCCTTCTTTGGCAAGGATGACCCATTTTGATCACACGCAACAGCCAAACAACAGCCAATTTGCAATAAATCAGACTTTAAACATTTCTGTAGCTCCTAGACTTATTCTGGAGTCTTGTCTCACATACCAGAGTGCCCACATCTGTACCTCGGTTGTCCGGGAGTGCTTCATTGCATTTTGCAGGCCACGGGGGGGGGGAACACGTGGTCTGTGGGCCAACTCCTGGGTTTCAGCTTCCTTTGATGCCTGCTAAGTACGTGCTCCTCTGTGAATGCCTGACATCCTCCCTGCTTACGTGCACCACCACTTCAGCACCCTAGTGAGTCCAAGCCAGTGGAAGCACACAGTGCTACTTTGGCCCGACTGCAGCACGTTTCCTTTGAAAGGTGTTTGGAGAGCTGTGGCAGCATGTCAAAGATAAGAGAGGCAAGAATTGGTTGTATTTGCCAAGTGCCTGCCTTTGTTGGCTCTGTCCACGAGAGCAGCTACCCTCACTTTTGAACTCTCCGATCTTGCTGCATGTTCATCCACAAAAATTGCTAGCTCACCCGGACCTGGAGTGTCAGGACCGAAGTTGTCCTTCCTGCAAGATTAGGTCATATCATTAGATCAAAGTCCTATTTTACCATTTTTACACCACGTGGGTGCAACACCAGCCAAGTTTCAAGTCCCAAGCACAGGTGTCTAGTAACTGTATGATGCACACATGAAAATTAGAGCCATAAGCCAAACTCAGAAGCTAAATTTCCTGCCTTTCCCCAACGTTACACCTTTCTTATCCACACTTATAACTGCATTTCCAATTTAGATTTCAGAAGACCACTGCTAATGTCTGAACCTATTCTACCTGTTGTTCCTTTGCAACTTTTTCTCTTCATCTGGCAATTCAAAACTGCTCTTAATGAGGCCCTTTTAAACAGCTGAGAAACAGTGATCTGCCAAAGAGGCTTTTTCCTAGCAAAAGGAGCGCTGCCCAGTATTAATTTCATTGCAGAGGGAACATGTAGCAGAAAACAGTGTTGGCACATGGGTCGGAAATAAACACAGGGTATTTTGCTGCAGAGTTGCTGCATAGATGGAAGTGCAAGGCATAAGCAGGAATAAAAAGCAAGTGTCATTTTAAAATAACCATGAGAAAATTTGTTGAAAAGCATTAAAAAACACATACTTTCACCTTATTCAGCTTCCAAAAAAATGTGTGTGTTCTCTAATCTGGGTATGTGGGGTTTTTCTGTGGCTTATGGAGCAAAAATAAATCCTACCTTAAGACTGATCACCAGGATAAATCATTCTTTCCAGGTGCCTTTATCTCTCACCCCAGACTACCAAGGGATGACTAGTTCAGAGTATCTCCCTGGGTTTTAGACAACTATTATAAGGTGAAATAAATTCCACCCAAAATCCTCAGAAATGGCTGCCCTAAGTGGACAGGAAAGCTGGCAGACTGAGATACGAACTCATTCCTGTCATGGCAGACACAGAGAGCTGATTGCCAAGGTTGGTAAAGTATTGCCTATGTCAATTAGGTGAAAAAGTCTGGCTACTGTTTTGAATTTTTTTGTTGTGTCACAGGCTTAATGCACAACAAGTGGCATGATTGGTTTACAAGTGAAAATTAAAATTGAAAATGAGCACGAGACCTTTATGTTCTGCTCTTATAAAAGTAAACTTTTGGTCAAGAACTGAAACAGTTATGTTGCAATGTATCACACGCTGATGTAGTCATAGTGTCAGATTGTATTTGCTTAGGCAGTGTTTGTTACGTGCAGCGCTTGTGGCTTGGCTTAGAGTCTGTGGGAGTCTCGGTGGGACAGACAGACCTGTGCTTGCTGGGACAGACTGAGAGACCTGTGCTCACTGGGACAGACTGACAGACCTGTGCTCACTGGTCTCCAGCATTCCAAGTCACTCCTGCTGAGCACAGGCACTGCAGGAGCACAGTGGTCAGTCCTTAGAAATCTTCTGCAGCAAAGACACTTGGTAGGACACAGTGATATGAGCAACATCTCTGAAGTGGAAAGGAACAGAAAGAAAAATACTACCATACAAGTGCACACACACAGGCTGCCTAATAGAACAAATGTCATTAATTCACTTAGACTTCCTCATTCTTCTCTCAGCACACACTCAGTCCTGTTTAACATATGCTTGAATCCTGCTTAATATAACGTAGCCAACTTAGAATTGAGCACATGCTTAGTAATGTGCCTGAATTAAGGCCCAAAGTATTCCTGCTTTAACACATGAACAAGACTGTTTCCATTAAGATGGAGCACTGCACGCTAGGATTTGTAATCACTATAGACCACACCACATGGACAATGAAGCACTATGAAATGCTTCTGTGCAGAAGACTGTTCATGTGCATCCATTTGGGTCTGAGCTCAGAACTCTCTTTTAATCGGGGTCAAGGCAATGACTGTCTTAGACCGATTTATGAAGCACAAATCCTGAAGTTCCTGTTGCTTCAAAACTTCCACAGATTTGAAACATGCAAAGTGGATGCAGTTCATGGGATCCTGGCATATTGTCAGGGCAGTGTCCTTAAGTTTATGATGTTTTGCTAAACTGTAGTAAGTGGTTCTGTTTAAAATTCAGGAAAAATAAAGGACACTGCATTTTCACTTACAGCCTGATTTGTTGTCTCTACCTTATGTAACTAAAATAGGGTGGACTTGAACACCAACAAGTTAAGCAGTAATGACGCCAGCAATTTCTTTTGCTGAGACTTTAGTCTGGCTAGGGACACAATGTTAATCTGGGGTTGTTTCTCTTTTTCTTTGAATAATATTTTTATTGAGCAAGAAGCGGATGTCAGAATGGCCTTTTGATCAGCTAAAAACAACAGTGTCTCTAAGGGAATCTTTCCTGTTTATTGTGTGCTGCTGTATTTGAAAAATGCTAGCCTACAGTGGAGCAAGACTCCTTAACATACAAGAAGGAGGGAAAAACAGGATGAAGCCAAAATGGGAACTGTATATCGCAGGAACTTGGAAAGACAGGAAGTTACAAAAGAAGCAGAAATTCTTGATTAAAAGTAAAATTGTACCAGCTTGTGCAAGAGGATAATGACTTTCAAATGTCAGCCTTTGTGCCTGTTCATAGTGATAAAGCTATTAAACCATATGTACTGTTCTTAATTCCATTTCTCATGTCAAGTCATTTAGGATCTATAACTATTCTGCCAACTAAAATCCAGAGTATTTCTTCAGCTGTATATTCAAACAGTAGATTAAAAGGAGTGCTACCTAAAGCAGAGCCAGCCAGAACTGCTTCACAGTAGTTTAAACCACATTGGAGATTCTGTTATAAGACCCTATTTTCAAGGATTTAAGTATCAGCTATAAAAATTCACTCCCAGGATAATAATCAACCAATGAGTGAGTATTTAAACTCAAAATATTAAAATAAAAAGGCATAATTTTTGCACTTAAGAAGTTTCATGTGTAAAAAAGAATAAGTTCTTCAAACATTTTTCATAGATCTGTGACTGGAAAGTAAATCTACTTCAAAAATTACCTCAATAAGAAATTAGCCCTTAAAGCAGTCAGTGGTTTTGTTATTTCCAAAAATCAGTCCTGGTAGAGATAGTCACAAAATGTTGCAGTATTGAGCTTGGTCCAGCGCTGGTTTGCAAGTGGAAAAACCTCATTTGTTTCAGTGAGAATTAGATCAATGCTAACTTCCTCCTCAGGAAGTTGAAGTCTGGAAGAAAAACTAAGAGTTCAGTTTTACAATCACTACGCTTGTTAAAATTGTCACCTATAATATCAGCAAAGTTACCCCCAAAGGGAGGAAGACAAACACTGTGCTGGTGTCACCATGGGTGCCTCAGCCTTACCAGCATTTCACTCAAAGTGTCAGTGCTCCTGATCCCAAGCTGTGGGATGGTGCTGCTTCGGGGCCAAAGCTGCTAATAACATGTTTTATAATTATAGACACATGAAAACAGGAAAGCTACAGAATAAATTGCCATTATGAGATGGTTCAATGTTTTTGGTGAGGAGATATTACTGGTGAATTCTGTGGCAGCTTCTGCAAATCTTACCCAGCAGGTGATATTTATGGGCTGTTCACAAGATTTTCACGTATCATGTTTTAAAGAGGTTTGTAACTTTTATGCTCATCCATCCAGTTTATTTATTTTGCAGGAATCCCACTCCAAAGGTCAGCTATGTTCTGTCTGTCTCAGCAACCCCAGGCCTAGGGAAAAATGCTGAATGTAATCTCAGCATGAAGTAGTCATACGAATGTGCTTTTAAACATGGTAGGGATGGTTTTGTGTCTTGTTCTCATATATCTTAGACTGTGTGTATCTTGGCTTTACATATCATTTAAATGAGAGCACTGTTTTGCACCTCTTTCACATTCAAATGATGTATTTGTGCTCTTTTGTGTGGAAATGTCAGTATATTTTCAACACTTCTCAGTTCATGTGAAAGCAGACAGGAATAAACCAAGGAGACAAAGATTATGTCAAAGTGGCTGAATAATACTGAAATGATCATGATGCATCTATTCTTCTTTTCAAAATCTTCAGAATAAACCCTTCTTTCCATTTCCAGCTTTCAACCAGTGGAGAGAAATTTATTTCCAAGCCTTCCAGCCTGACACTCTGCTCTTGGTGTTGGGTTCCCACCTCTGCTCCAGCTGATTCATGCCTGGAGGCCAAACCCTAATACTTCCTTTCCTCCTTACCTGACAGCAGAACAGAATACCTTCTCTTTTTCTTACTGCATTCTATCCATATAACTGAATAGATCCCATGCTTAGTAATAAATTGCAGGTGAAATTATGCACATGCAGCTACTCTCATCTGATTGATTCATTTTGCAGGTAAAAAGTCTGCTTGCATACAGGGAAGCCACACATCAGCTTTTTTTTGTATATCCTAAAAGTCACTGCAGCTGGGAGGTATCAAGTACCTCAAAGTCATATTTTGTGTACGTCTTGGTTTAACCTGGTAGGTAGCTAAACACCACACAGCTGCTCGTTTGGTCCTCCCCCCACCCAGTGGGATGGGGCAGAGAATGTGGGGGAAAAAAGTACAGTTTATGTGTTGAGCAAAGAAAGTTTAATGGGAGAGAAGTGGAAGGGAAAATAATAATAACAATAACAGTAACAGTAATAATAATGTACAAAACAAGTAATGCACAATGCAGTTGCTCACCAACTCATGACCAATGCCCAGCCAAGTGCATGCAGGCACTGGCTAACTTTCACTCTAGTTTATAAACTGAGCATGACACTGTATGGTCTGGAATACCCTTTTGGTCAGCTGGGGTCAGCTGTCCTAGCTGTGTCTCTTGCCAGGTCTTGTACTCACAGCCTACGCCCATGCCAAGTGATGCAAGAAGCTGAAAAGTCTTTGATTTAGCATAAACACTGCTCATCAACAACTGGAAGATCACTATTATCAATATAATTTTTATCTTAAATTCAAAATACAGCACTGTACAACCCACTAGGAAGAATATGAACTCTTATTATAGCCAAAACCTGGACACTGTAGAAGACCAGTTATAAAAATTCAACCAATACTTGAATAACTGAATCTCTCATTCACAAAAGCAATATGATTACAGAGCAACTATTATTTGTATAATGTTTGATTTGTGATATATGTGTACAATCAATTGCAAATTATGTGCTTTTCAAACAATTACTGTAGTTTATTGGGAGTCTATTAGAGGATATCTAATATCAGCAAGAAATTATGTATAAGAAAACCATTGCCTCTTTTCTGTCAGGAGAGCCCTGTAATTCAAACAGAGGCTGTCTATTTTTTTTTTATATCAGCCTTCTGGATTTGAGGATCTGAGGCTTTCCGCTGAACAGCCATGAAAATACATTCATGATATTTTCATGTCTGCCATAATAAGCCTGTTTTTTGACCAAGGGGGCAAAGCAGCTGTAAAGGATGTGAAAACTGGCACAGCTTTAAAACAGGCATTAGTTCAAAGTCATGAAAGAATGTTCTTAGAAAAATAAAATCCATGTCTTCAAGTCAAAATCACAAAATTTTTATTTTCATCAGCTACCTGGTAATATCACAGGCACTATTTCTTTTAGGAATACAGCCCAGGAGTATAGATTCCCTTTGCTCTTAAGGGTCTGGCATACCTGCTTCAGAAGCAAGCTTTCTGGTTGCTCATAGGGTACACAGGGAGCTTTGCAGTTTCTGGTCTTATGTGAGGTTTGTCAAACCACCACGGTTTATGAATTCCACATTCTTCGCTCAAGGAGTTCCACAATTCAGCTGCAAGGTGTAAATGCAGCTATTAAATATGCCTACTGTTACATGTTTATAAGTGCACTAGGAGGACTTTCCTTGAGCTAGACCCCAGCGGGTCTAAATTACCTTCACTTAAGCTAATGGAGCTGTGTCAGTTTTCAACTTTGGTGGAGCTGGAGTGGTGGGATAGGATGGGATGCACATCCTACAGGCAGGACCAGAAAAGCTCTGTGAGAAAGACTTGAACATATTTTCCAGTTGCAGATATTCAAATCGTCCTTTAAGAGCTGAGATTCTCCACGCAGTAACATCTTTCTCCCCCCTGACAGCAGCACCTTTGTGCTGCCACACCCTCTGCCGCCAAAGTCTGAAGAGTTTGGCTAGATGCCAGAGAGGAAAGTGTGGTTGCAGAGCGCAGATTTTTTGGGTTCCCTGTTGGGTAAGGTGTCTGAATAGTCCTCTGCCCAGGACAGTTGTTGCACATCTCCCTTGGGGCTCCTGGTCTCAGACACAGGGCAGAGTTTCAGGTGTGTTTTTCCTTTTTATTTTCTTCTCTTTCTCTTCTGGAAAACGTTCTGTTCTCTCTGTGGGAATTTAACTTACTTAGAGACTGTGGGATCGGGACTGCAGCTTACTCTGTTATGCCTAATTAACCCTGGGAATTCATTTCCACAACACGGAACTAGGCCAAGTATATAGGTATCTTTACAAAAGAAAATTAAGGATTTGCAATGAAGACATGGAATATCCACAATTACATTTCACATGATACAAAATAATTAAGGGATATAAGCCATAAGGGTTCATGGCACAGTCCAAGTTCTAACAGATGGGGATACCATGAGATTTACCCATGGGAAAGTGATTTTGTAATTGTAGAGGTGGGTGTATTCCATTTACTTCTGTATTTATTTTAGATGAATGTTTATATTTGTATAAACATTGAGGGAAAGCATCATTCTATAACCTCTGGGTGTTTTTACCATTTCTTTAAAATACAGAAGTAATTGCTGCATACTTCTTAAAGAATAAAAGGAAAAAAATTAAAACTCTTGGTTTTCCCCACCCACACATTTCTCTTCACTTCATATATCCCAGCCCTCAGATTGCCCCTCCCTCTGCAAAAGCCTGGGAAAAGATTCACAAGCACATGTGAAAAATGATAGTTTCACATGGCTGTAGTAGGTTCACATCCTTATTATGTAAATGAGTGGTTTTGGTTTGGGCGTCTCTTTTGTGGTTTTTTGTGCAGATGGTTAAATGCTTAAAGACAGTCGGGCAGATTGTTCCTACTGGAATTTCACTGGCTTTGGCTAAACTACACCAGGAATTGAAATAGGCCATGGAACCAAAATCTGTTTTTGCATAGAATGAAATAGTCAAATGGGTAATGGGATTGCTGCACAGTAGCAGAAAGGAAGAAGAAGCCATGAAGAGATTTCCCTTTGTCTGTTCAGTAATTAATGAAGTACCTGGAGAACAACAGATCTGAGAAACTTCACTTTGCTCCTGTGATCTGCACTTCCTCCAGCCAGGTAAGCACAGAGCTCTGTGTGCTGGAGACTGATTAATTAGCCCAAGCCAGTTGTAAAATCGTTAGGAAACAAGTGGTGTCTGTTTTCTTCTGCACAGGATGCCAAGAGATGTATTTAAAGTGTGAGAGTCAAAGGTCAGTTTGACATCACGTACTCTAAGAAAGAGCCCTTGCTTAGATCCCTGTTTCATGTTAGAAACACTGTCTGCAAGCCGTGAAGTTATTGTACTTGATAAGAGAAGGAGTAGGATTAATCTGCAGCAAGGAAAATTTAGGTTAAATATTATGAAAAATGTTGTAACTGTGAGATCACTTAAACAAAGTAGCAGGCTGTCAGGGGAGACAGTCAAAGCTGGAAGTGACACTTTTCTATCAGTGCTGGTTGAGAGAATAATTAATAAGCATTTCCCTGTGAAGGGGGAGTGGCACCCGGCTCCCCCAGAGGCTTCTGCCAAACCAAAGGAGCCGACGGATCTCACAGACATGCTTGGAGCTAATGCTTATGTACAGATAAAATGGAGCTTTCTGAAAGGACTTTTACAACCTCTCCTCAGCTTGTGTTACATATTCTAAATGTAAATTGAATGCAAATGCTTTGAGCTGTTTGCCACAAAGCAATTTACGATCTCCTACACTAAATCTGACCCACTGGAAATATAAGGGTCCGTAGTAATGCTTCATATAATTCTTTAGACACTAATTGGATTACAACAGCAAAAAGATCTGCTCCCAATCTCCATGATTTCTCATGCCTGTTTCATTTCTTTTTTCACAAAATTCTTGTTATAATTTAATATGTCTAAGTTTTTAAGCAACGTCTTCCTCTATCAAAGTTAATGATTGTGTTGACATTGCATTCAGTGAGAAAATGCATAAGTTAGATGCATGGTTCAAATTCTAAACATTCTGCTAGGTTTTTTATCTTCAAATTGTTCAGGCTTATCTGTTCTCACTGAACCAGTGATAATAAGGTATCTTTCTTTCTGTCTTTGTTCTGGAAAGCTAAAATTTGTCATTTCCTAATATTATATCCAAGTGCAGCAAATTGCAAAACAAAAGCCTCTACAGGATTTTGGGGATCCAGTGAGTATTAAGTTGATTTTCAAAATCAGATTAATCTCTGTCCCTAATATGTGCCAACAAAATTGTCAAATATTCTTAACAAAGGGCCTAAAAATTATTGCCTTGATAATAACAGAATATGTGAACTTGGCAGTTTTACAGATTGGGCCGTATCTAAAAACCTTTAGTGAAGGTTGTTCTCCACCATCTCCAGCAGAATAGTGTTTCATAAAAGCAAACATTCATTTTGACCACTAACAGGGGCTTTGGTAAAGTGAAGGGGGGCATAGGCAACATGGTGTTTAATCCATAGCTTTCTGTCTACTGCACCCTACAGAGCCACAATGCAGGGAACCAGAAGAAAGAGATCAAAAGGCTTTAAAAATGTCAGGCAACAGGATCTCATTTAAATTATTAGGTGAGATGCCCTCTTGGGCTTGACAATAGCAAAACATATCACATAGCCTGTTTTCTTCTCTCCCTTTATGCTGATTTTGACAGGCTGGTGCAAGTGCTTGTAGGAAATTGTATTTCTGCTCTCCAGCATCACTTTGGACACCATTTGTCTCTTTGTACGATGGTGTAATAGTCCAAGGTATTTGAGTCATGCAGAAACTGGAGGATTTGTAACAGGTTCTTAACCAGTATTGACAGAAATAAAACTTATTTGATGAAAAATCTGCCAGAAACCTGCCTTAGGTGAAGCTGATAAGCACTTGGGGAACGCAGAAAGGCTTATCTGTAATTCTGTTAAGTGATTCAACTTTAAGAATTGTGCATTTCTAATTCATATCCATATGCTAAAAGGGTTTTTTGAGTTTTCAACAATTGAAATTGTTAAAACCGTATGAGCAGAGATTTTTTTTTTCTTGTTATTTGGATTGGCTTTATTGCAGAAAGATAGATACAGTTCCAACCTGATGTCATACTGCGGAACATTAAAACCTTTTTCCCAAGCTCTGTGTGTAACCTCTATGCTGCTAAATCCTTGTGCATGAATAGTCTCACTGACGTCAGCAAAAGCAGGGCTGCACAGTCTAATTCTTAAAATAAGTCGTGTTCATATAAATTCTTGCTGCTGTCATTTTTATCTCAGATTTTGTATGGTAGAGCATATGGCCTGAATATGAGACTGGCTGAATATTAAAATTCTCCAGCTTAGTGAGTAATTCATGTTTCTGGATCATATGAGTAGTAGATAGTACTGATTTAAAAAAGCACCAATCAGTCAAGGCTCATGTGCTTAAAATGAAAGAAATACAAATAGAAGGTCATCAATATACACATGATTAACAATCACACTTAAAAGCAGTTTTAACCATGCCTCCTAATAATGGATTTGCATGTCTCTGTCTGTCTGTATGAAGGATGAGCTGAAGCAAGGGGAGAAAAGATCTCAACACTGTTCTGTGTTCCTTACCTATGTTAATGCCTTTGGGATTCTTTACAGAATACACAGTTATTGCAGATTTAGGAAAACAGAACAGGCTGTTTTCAGGATTCAATTCATATGAAAACCTGTTCACTTACTTTATAGCAAATCCCTGTTTTTCTTCTTATAATTATGTTGGCTAAATGTAGATGGGCAGGAGACTGTAAAATTGAACTGAGCAGGACTTGCATCCCTAAGGACTAAAAGCATCAGCATATAAGATGCACGTTGAAGAGCAGCAAGCTTCTGGGTGTAAAGGGTGCTGGTCATACTGGGTGAAAGGCATTTCACATTCAGAATATCTCACCATATCAAAGTGTTTTCTAATGTGCTCTCATCCTCTTGTGTTGTCCCAGGTATCTAAGACAATTCCTGCATGGCAAATGAAGGGAGAGTCGTTTATAACATGACAGACTCATGCTAAGGCTGGCAGGGAATATCGTTAACCTCATGAGTCTTGATGTGACTGAAGAGGCTCGAGATCTATATGGGAGACAAATCTGAAAATTAACAGCCTCATTAATCAAATCACAATGTTTTGACAACTTCACAGTGTGTATGCAATCTATCCTGTATACAACTTAGCTACGGCTTTTATGCAACAAGAGTTTTTTTTGCAATAACTTTATGTGAAAAGACTCCATCTCATGGCAAAATTAGTGGATTGTATGCTGATTATCAAACAGTAAAAAAGCATAATAAGAGGAGATTCAGATAGAAAACCCGCCAGGATTGTGAAGGAGGTAGCACACCTCCTTTTTTCCTACTCTATTTTATTGACAGCAGTATAATCACCGNAAGCATAATAAGAGGAGATTCAGATAGAAAACCCGCCAGGATTGTGAAGGAGGTAGCACACCTCCTTTTTTCCTACTCTATTTTATTGACAGCAGTATAATCACCGTCATCACTTATTTAGATAGTCTGGGGGAAAGCTGGCCAACCGCTCACATCTGAGCTCAGGTACTGGAAATACTCCTCTTCAAAGCAGAAATCCTTTGAATCCACCTGCCCAATGTGTTTAGTCAAGAGTGAAGCAAGAGTGGATAACCTGCTGGGGCACCCCACCATGATGTGCCAGAGCACGTCCCTCAGAAAACCAGTTCTCCAAAGCAACAGGTCACTCAGGGTAGCTCAAAGTAACTCCTGGTCCCTCAGATGCCACACTATCATTTTCTGCTTAAATACAGACTGTGCCCCAAATCCTTTGTTTTTCAGGCTCCTTGTAAGTGCCTGCCCTAAGAAGCTTAGGGATGCATGGTTGCCTCTTCCGCACCTAGGGATTTATGCAGAGGGCTTATTAATACTTCTGAGTATTAATTGGCTAAATCTCTGCACATCTAGGCAAGGCTACATTAATTATTATTTCTGAGTTATAAAGAAATGTTGCTTGTTATAATGGGCTTAATAGAAGAAGGTTTGATGTAGTGGCAAGAGTAGCAAAACGCTATATTTCACCATTAATGTTTTGGAATGGAGACTCAAAAAATACATAGTATTTTAGGTCTCTTTGTTCTTCTTATTGTCTATCTTCAACAGTAAAAATTTGAAATCGTGGCTAAAAAGGGTTAGAAGCAAGAATGAAGAGCTGTCAACTAAATATATCTATTTACAGGAGATGTTTTGAATCACAAAATTAATGGCAGTGTCGTTAGTACTGTGGCCATCTCAGTTCATCCTGTGCCTTCAGACTCTTTCAGGAAAGTATCAATATTTGATTTTCGAATCCAGAAAGCTGTGGCAAGGGAAGTTAGCTGACACTTGGCTTCACTGAATAACCATGGCAGATGTAAAGAGCTTGCTTTCAGCCTTCCAGTCCAGTGTTTGCCCACTTTCTCCCGCCAGCTACTATCTACCTAAATGACCTAACGATGCCCCATCATACTAAGGGTCATCTAGGCTCACATTTGCAGCTTAAAATCTCAGCTCCCTCTCTAATGTCACCGCTTTATGGCCCTGATAACTACTGTGGGAACAGAACAGGGCTGTAACAAACCAGAAAGCATACAGCTGGCTGAACAGGCAACCCCCGGGCAGCCCAATTCCTTTCAATGCTCCTGCCTTCCCAGACAGTGGCTCTGGTGAAAGCAGAATGGCTCGCAGCTTCCCACCTGCCTCAGGTTGGGTATTTGCATCTGCACTGCAGTCAAATACGTGACTGCAGCATCCATAGCCGTGCCAGATTCTTACCCAGTTAGTGGCAAAGCTGTGGTGGCACAGGATTTATTGTTCCTGGTGGGAACATTCAGCACTGAACAGAGTCTATGACATTATAAGTACCTCAGCCAGTTAAATAAAAACAGTTCAGACATGTGTTGTAATCACATCTCCAAATGCAAGGATTGCAATTTTTGGTAGAGTTTATCACTGCTCTGAGCAGCACCATTAACAAGCAGTACTGTGACTTTCCCAGAGCACAGTGCTGTGTAGAAACCTTACTCAGGTTCCTTCCAGCTGACATATCCTTTTGTTGCTGGCATGAGACATGTTTCCATGATCCTTATCCCTGTGGGGAAAAAAGAGGTAATCCTTCATCAGTTTGTCTATTATCTATCTGCTAGTTCTGGTTTTTGTGAATTCCCATGCAGAATTTTTACAGAGGGAAGGGAAAAAGGTTTGAAATTTTTCTCAAAGTTTTCTGGCTGGAGTGGTTCCTATAGAAGCCATGCTGCAATCATGTAAGGACAGAGGACACTTCGTGGTATCTGTTTGAGGAGAAATGTGCAGTAATTGAGGAAAAGCTGAAAAACAGGATGTTACATGCCAAATATGTGAAAATTCAGTTTGGTGGATCTGTTTCTGGAATCTGTTCATCACAACATGTTGGTTCTGTGAGTCAGGCAGGATTGTGCCTCTCCGATGGTCTGTAAGCCTTCTAATATCCCTTTGTTCAGAGAGAAGGAGGGACTGGCTTTACAGTGCCTGCGAGACCAAATCCGGGTTAAAGCTAATGAGGAATGCTTACGTTTAATTTGTTGAAGGGGTTTCCTGCATGTTTCAGGAAAGAGGGGGGGTTATTACCATTTCCCCCCGCAATAAAAACCTGGATCCTGTACCTTGGAAATGTTTACAGTGTAACAAAATGAGGTTATGTTGCACTGTAAAATTTTAAAGGGGCACTAGCAGGGACACCTAGGCTCAGCGGCGTGAAAACCGTGAGTTGTTTGGACAGGAAGGGTTTGTATTTAAAAATCATGAAAATAATCTTTTAGTCTGAGATAAGAACAAGTGGTTTTGACACAAAGGTTGAAACTTTTCAAGCTACAGGCCCTCCCCTACCAACAGTTTTATTCAGAGTAGGGGCTGAACAGGATGCATTTACCACCTGGCTCAAAGCTGGGTGTGCTGTTGGGTATTTGGGTACTGAGAGAGCAAACGCACAGGTTTCTCTTTCATTGCGGCACTGCAAGGTGACAGTGTCTGGCAGGACTGCTGGCCAGGGAGGACAGCTCCTGAGGGGCACTGTGTGCTGCAGTGCAGCACTCTGGGGTCTGCACAGCCTCAGACGCAGCACGGGGAGAGTTTGCAACAGAAGGACAGAGGCTGTGCTGCCAAAAGGAGTCCCCGCATCCCTGTGTGCAAGTCAGACATCTCTGTGAGCCTGCTCAGGAGGCTCAAAGTGAGGAAAGGGATGGTGTATTATCTCATTTCCTTCCCAGACTTCCTACTACTGTTTTGGGCAATTTATACCTTTAAGAATGCATAAGGCAAACAAACCTTGTTCTCCCTAGTGTGTGAAAGCCTGTCTTTTGCATTATTAAACCATAAAGGGAAGCCTGGCGTTATCTCGCGCAGATTCTCTGCACGTACAAGAGGATCCGGCCCAAACACATTTCACGGCTTGTCTGTCTGAGTTAGTGTGCTGCTTGCCAGGAGTGAAGGAGAGGAGGGAATCAATGCTTAATACCACAGAGTCTTACACAGGTTGCTCTTGGGTGTAGTGCTTATCACCACTAAGTAGACAAAAGTAAAAGCATTTATAGATACCTGATGAAAGCGTAAACTAAACAAAAGCCATCAAAACAGAATTTTATCCATTTAATTGCAGAGTAAGTGTCTAGGTCAGCTGTATAATGGTTTATTGCCTTTCAAGGCTTATTTATTGTAATGAATTAAAGAGGACTTAGAACACCACTCCCTTATGGATTACAAAAGGAAAGAAGATGCAACTCCATTTTTGTTTGCAATTCATTGAGTTATTTGCAGATCTCCTTGGCCTGTCAGATAATATATTTTTATAGCTCCATGTCACCCTGTCCATTTCTCTAAGTAGAAAGCAAAGGCAGAAGCATGACCCATGAAATGCAGAAAACATATCAACATCATTATCCAGACCTTCTTGGACCCAGTAACAGCTCTTTCCTGAAGAGTGTCTTTTTCTTGAATACAGCTGTCAAAGCAGCCTGTACAAGAATGGGAGAGTGGTTCTAGGAGAACATTACTTCTGACCTCAGCAATTTCTTTGTGGGTGTGCTACTCCTGACTTAGGTTTTCCACTGCCCTGATTTCAAAGGCAGGGGTCATCTCACAGCCATACTGCCCCAAAATAGATGTAGTGTTCACTGAGTAGAGGTGCAAATGCTCAGCAGATTTAAGAGAGAGTATATCTCAAGAAGTTGCGCTGATGAGGGAGAAAAGGGAGTGGAAAGAAGACAAACTTGGTCCATTTAATGAATACTTCCTTGATGTTTGTGCAGCTCCCGCTGGGGATTTGAGCTGGCACGCATGTATTCAGTATGGCCCCAATTACTGAAGCCCATGAGCTGTGTATGTGTCTGTGTTGTGTGTATGTCCATTACCCTGCTTGCTTTCCAAAATATTAAGTACCAGAAGAAAACTATGCAAAAATTTTTTAGCAAACACTTGTGAATTCTGGTAGGTTTTCCACTTAGTTTAAATTAGGGTAGGGCGATGCACCTCAGATGCAATGCCACTAAACTCTGTAAATCTGTACCAGAGATGATGCTGATCTGCTGTGCACATTTTCCTTCCTGTAAGTCATTATCACATGCCTCTCTTTCTAAGAAAGACATTTTTATGAGAGGTGGATTGCTGGGGTGAGGTTTTTTTTTGCGTGGCTGGTTTGCCCCACATTCCAGCTATAACAATGCAGTTTCAATGGGCACTGGGTCATATGGCTGACCTCAGCTAACAAGCTGTTCCTGTTTTTAGGCTACTGGGAATGTTTATTGGCCACTGTTTTCCTCCTTTCTAAACACATAGTTTTTCCTCAGGACCCATATAAATCATAAGGTCACAAAACACATAAAAGCTGTGACATTCTCTGTGATGTAGGATACAAATGAACTAAATTCAGGCTTAGCAGCTTTAAAAATCTATGGTATATGTTTTTGTAAGATAAATACATTGATTTAAGTTATGTGTACTTTTCAGTTCTAGGATACACACAATAAAATGGCAATAAAGTTGCTCAATGGGACAAACTTTTATATACTGATGTTTCAAATTGGTACAGTTTAACAGTGAGCACTATTACAAAAATGAAGTACAGTAACTCTGAAACAGTTTAAATAGCAATCTGTTTGCAATAAATGTTAAGTAATCATGTACTTTATGTGAAAATTATAATTCTAAGGGTAATATTGAATTTCATAATGCAGATTTCAAGAGCAGAATCTCAGGGAGAGGTCTGCACTTGTGTCAGATTAAGACACTGATGTGTGCAAAACCAAACTACACCTATAAGGACATGCGTAAGTTATCAACAGGAGTTTATAATAACGTCTCTACTGAAATTAGACAACAAATTAATAGAAAAGCATTGATAGCAATTACTATAGTCTAAATCTACATAGACACTCTGCTTCCCTGTTCTCATCTGCTTTAGTGGTTTTGAAATTAACATCTTCCAGGCTGAGTTTCCCAGGCTGTTTCCTGGCTGAGAATGAACTTTGGGGAAAAAAAAACCTGAAATTATTCAGGTCTTTTCTTGTATAAAGAATATAAAAATATACACACAGAAACACACACACATACATGCATATATGCCCCAGCTGCAAAACAGAAGACAAGCCATGGGACTTTTTCAGGCAGCTCTTCAACCCCACTTACTCAGATCAGAAGTCTGGAATTTGAAAGCACCATCCTTGAGTAAATGTTCCTTGCACTGCTCTTAGGAAATATTCAGATTTCACAAAGCCAGGGCTCCTTTAAAGTTGCCAACCCTAAGTATTACTCATGTGCTTAAGGGTTGTTTGTTAAAGTGGCAATGTACACATCCAAATGATTTTGTGCTGAGATAACGGCTCGCCAGGAAACATGCAGACGTTTTAAGTGGGTTGATGTCTGAACTACAAGTGTTTCTTATTCAGCTTTGTGTGCCTCCTGTGCCAGAGAGCACTCCTAGATGTTATGGCCAGGCACTTTGTCTTTCCAAGTTTGTATTATAAGAAAGAAATAAGGAGATGTTAGATGTTACAGTAGTCTGCCAAAGGTCTTCTCAGCATTATGAGAATATTTACCTAATAATGCCATGTATCTCACACACTTACGGACTCTGTTTTCAATACAGAAAAGACTTGAAATTTTGGATCTCCTTTATGTAGTTCAAACTCTTTTTCCCTGGTGATAGCTCGAGAGAGTCTGACCCCCCTTTCCCCAGTAAAAATCCATGGGAAAAGCTCTAATACATGCACATGATGAAACACTGACAAGCCAAAAGTTTCAGAAGCAAAGCTGGACATTTTCCAATAACTCCACTTGTTTGTACAATATGCCTAATCGTGTGACTGTATACAGGTGTGAGATACAGTCTCAGCAAAAAATCAATCCAATCATTTACATGTGTCACACTTTCAGACAAGGAAGACCCACACAGTCATTTATATCACGACAGACTAAGTATGCAAAGACACTAATCCCACAGTGGATTTTTCACTTGGCCCAAGGTCTGCCCATGGGGCATGTGATGCAGAAATCACAAGAAAGGGAACAACACTGAGAAATATTGAGCTCTAAGTGCCTAACACTGCATCCTTATTCCCTTATATAGTTCCTAACTGGAAATAAGTGAAAATGCCCATCATTTTACTGTATTTACAGAGCTTCAGGACATGGTTGCTATGGAAGAAAATTGCCCTAACTTCTGATCTAAAGCCGATATGTATGTCTGTAATTTCCTTTCTCCTCTAGCCTCTTTTAGTTTCATTAATTATAGGTATTGGTCAGAGAGGTTGAAGGCAACCCACAAGGGACAAATATCTGAGTTTCCAAAGTGTGGAACTTATTTTATGTTCTGAACTTTCACAGTTTCTGTGAAAAACTAACATCTACCTTATACCTTTAAAAGTTGAGTTCCTAAGGTTGTGATTAATATACTACATAGATCCCCAAAGGATAATTATAAATTAATCAGCGGTTCAAAACTCCCAGATGGAGTGCTGTAAGGTTGCCATAACTTTAAAGCATTTATTTTATCCTTTCATGGAAAGAAAAAGAAATCACAACCGATTCTCATCTCCATTTGATACAGCTCTTTCTCTGTTCCTTAGGCATTTGAGGAAGCAAACCCAAGGCTTCTATAACTTACCAATTAGGCAGGGTTTTTAGTAAATTCAGCAGTACATGCACATAGCACTAATCCAACCACAAATCATTAAACTTGTTCGGCACATGAAAACAATGTTTGATGGATATAGAGGTGTACAGTGAGTGTGAGTGTGTATATATGCACGAGTCTCTGTATGCAAGTTATTTAGTCTAGTTCTCCTACAGAAATTTATTTGTGATTCTGTGTGAGACTTTGCAGCCCCTTCTTCCAGTCATTCTAGAGCTTAGGAAAACTTCCAATTTTCAAGCCTCTGTTAAGAAGCTTGATTTGAAACTCACAGAAGCCACTAGGAAGCTTTCATTTATTTCAGGAGAAGCTAGACTGGGCTCTTAGGTTTAAAACACAGTATCTGGCTATCTCAGCTTTGTTCCTTGCTGTTTGCAAAATTTCTGTCAGACTGCCGGCACTCAGTCTCTCTCTCCCATCTCCACATATGTAAAATGAGAATGACAACTTTACCTCAGAGGAGTGTCACAAAGCTTCACTTATAAGCAGATTGGCGTACTTGGATGAAGTTGCTCTACTAACAAGAAGTTTTCTGATTGATGGGCTTTTCTTGGGAGGTCATAGAAACAAAAACAAAACCATATAGTCGAGTTTTTTGATGTATTTTTTGCTTACAAGAGCCAATTCTTATGCATGATGGCTGTTTGTGTCATCCTTCTTCTCTCTCTTATCACCCAGGATATCTTTCCAAATCTAACTGTATCAAATTAGTGTCTCAATACTAAACTAAGCCAAGGCATAACCCTCAACCTTGAAACATCCACATGAAAACTTGAAGTACAGTGAGTAACAAGAAAGTTAGTTTCTAAAAAATGTAACTTTTTTTCCAGTTTCTAAAACCCTTAGCTGTCTCAACATAGATAAACTATTAAACAACCAGTAAAAAATAGACTGCATTTCATTTTGTGAAGAACACTGGAAAGTTGGCAAGAGGTAAGATTTTGCAATGAAATAGGGAAGTGAACAAGTTGTAAATGACTCTAATATCTTCCAGATGGCATATTTTACTTGGGAACTGAGTTTAGAGTAATTAGAGGCATGTGAAATTCCTATAAATACTAAACTTCACCAGTTTGACACTAGAAAGCTCCTTCCTCTCTGAAGTCTTTAAACTGCTAAGTGTTTCTTTTTCCCCCACTTAAAGTGGAAGTCAAGCATTTGTAAATTTGTCTTATTTGACAGACAGAAACCTTTTCCATGAAAAGATAGCATTTCTCTATGCCAGAAAGTTATGAACTGAAGTTTCTCACTGAAGAGGTTTAAAATTGAATGTTTCTTCCCAGAAGAGGTTTTCAGTTTTATATACTGGGATCATTATATTATAATTTATTACAGTATGTGGCAAGGAAAGAAATCAGTGGAATTTACTGTAACTTGAAGATCAAATCTTTTCATTGGCAAAATGCTTTTTGCAGATAGATGTGCTGAAGACCTTAGCAGATGAATTTTGCTTTTTACTTCCCTTAGGACATTGTAATGCTAAAACGTCAAAACCCAGTCCATAACCTCTGGTTCTTCTTCATTTTCTGCAAGACAGTGTTACATACATTCCAAAAGTGAATCCTGGTGCTCTCATTTCTGCTGAAGATTTTTCCAGATTTTATTTGGTATTAATAGAATAGAACTAAGTAAATACAAGGTAAAATATTCTGTCACCACTTGCACCCTCTTTAGCCATATGTCAGTGTAAACTGACTTAGATCCATTGGTATAAAGGGCCTAATCTCATTTGCAGCAGCTAAAGATCTGGCTATTGTTCTCAGTAGAGCTGTATAGATAAAAGTGCAGATACAATCTTGCTTATTTGATTCAGATCTTCAGTTCTGCCAGTCTCAGGTACTCAAAAAACGTCAGCCAAAATACAAGGAGCATGTGATAATATGAAGGATACTTAGATTTTAAAATAGCAATGATTGCTTTTGTTACTTCTGGGTTTTGAAATGTTATTGGTTAAGGTATGTTGCATTTCAGATTCCTTTGTTCCGCAGAGAATTAACAGCTTAATTTTAAATGAAAGTGCAAATCCCAGTGCATTCAATTATTCCAGAAACCAGTGTAATAACAAGACTGCTGCTAACATTAGTTGGAATTAAACTGTTGCAGTGGGTAACTGTAGATCTTCATTGATGTCTTTGTTACATCTTTTCTCTTTTTCACTGCAGCATTGTCTTGTACTAAAATAGACTCTCAGTAGTTCATTCTTAATGGAGACCCACCGTCAGTTAATGGCATTACTAAATTACTGAACAGTGGCCAAATCCCAATGGCCTTATTCCCAGAAATCTCTTAGGTTGACAGGACCTTTGTATGAATAACTCCAGTGAATTTTGGCCCTGGGTGAACACCATAAAAACACCAGCTCACAAAAGACCAATGGAAACAGAGGCCTCCCAAACTGACAATAAATTAGAAATCATTAATCGATTGCAAGTTGTGCATTTAAATATCCAGCACTTTAGAGAACTCTGGGATTTAAATGGTATGTTGTCTCTCTCGGGGGGCTGCATCTGCACCATGAATCCAGTACAAACAAAATCCGTTTAAAAGCCTCCTGCCGTGGGCACTGGCTCCAGCCCTCCCTTCTCACGGAGTTGGCACTGCCTGCCTCATCCTAATTCAGCTGTATGCCTCTCCATTGAGAAGACTGCAGTGTGTGACAGGAGCAGGCAGGAAGGTAGGAACACGCCATGCCGGATCCCATGCCAGTAAGCACACTGGGAAGGGGCTTAAAACGGAAAAACCCTGAAGTTCCCATGCCACCCAGTGATCAAGGAGCACTTGTGCCCTTCTTAGACTTGTTGAGGACACAGCAGTCACCCAGGATCCTCTGAGGGCTGCTTTCACCTCCATCAAGGTGTCTTGTGAGGCCCACGTGTGAGGAATTATATCCCCTTGGTGCAGACACCTGCACTGACAGTCCCAGCTACAGGGAAGGCTGGTGTATCCAAAGGAAGGGTCCGCCCCCCAATGCCCATGAGATGGGTTACCTTACAGGAGGCCCTGGAGACTGGTCAGGCTGCACAGAGGAGGCTCAGATGAAGAGAAATGCAACAGATGCTGAGGTTACAGGCAGCAAATCAGCCCATTCAGGGCTGTGCCTAATTTTTTATTTTTAATAGCATGTACTTCTTTTTCTTGTTGCTAATAAACTGGGATGAAGGTTGGTGTCCCTCAAGTGCCTGCAGCTTTTAAGCTTTCAGCTCTGGGATACAGATTGCTTTGTGCCACAAGCACTGCAGTAAATCCCACACCTCTGACCCTCAGTAACTAATGGGGCACAAAGCCACAGTGCAGAACAACTTGAAGCTCTTTATTTAGATTTCTTCTTGCGATGCCTTCTGTTCAACTAAAGTGGAGGCTTATGAGAAATAAAAAAAAAAAAAATCTTTATAAAATAAAAGAAAAAGAAAGATACATACTAAGAAGAAAATTTTCAGAACCAATGTTAGTCTGACCAGGATGGGTAATTCATGTCAGGGAGAAATTCAGCAGCTTGGTTGGATGTGGAATCAGAGTGATAAAATTAAGAGAGACTTGGAAAATTTTTTCATCCTGACAGGCGAATAACCTAAGTATTCATAACAACCAGATAGATCACAATAGGCTGTAGAAAAATATCGTATACATATTATACATATGGTATACACATATAAAATATGATATCATTTACATCCAAATGTAAATTATAGTTGTATATGCTACACTGATTGTTTCATAAGATTGAAGGGCAGATATTTAGATTTCAGCTGAGTTCTGCCTATTTCTTGAGAAGGAATTTTTTTAAGGAAAAATGCATAAGGTCTCACTGTCCTCGTAATAGGCAAATGTGTAGAAGCAGAGTGCAGCTTGGCAGAACGGCTGGCTTTAGCAGCAGGCAGGGCTTTCCAGCACTTGCACCTCACCTTCTGCAGTATAACATGTAATGGTGCATTTCGGGGTACTCCAGCATCTTCAGAACTGAACCCCAATGTTAGCACTTACTAGAAACCGGTACTAGAAAATTCACCAAAATTTGAATTCTGCAGCTCCTAATGTTTTTCATTGCCCAGAGCTCATTTAATAGGTATTGCTTGGCCTTTTCCTCAAAATCATAACTTACACTTCCCAAAAAAGAACAAGTTTTTTGCAATTTCTTAAAAAACTAGAGGAATTCTAGATTCCCTCGTCTTTCCACTGGGAATCTCTCCCAGACATGGCTTTATAAACCATAAAGTTAGGACCAACTAGTAATGGCCTGTTCAGGTGCCAGCTGGGAGGAACAGGAAGTGTGAGTGAACTTGTGCACTGCTGTTCATCAGCCTTCCACCCGACAGCACGCACTGGCCCTAGAGAGGGTGCAAACAGAAGTGGGATATCTGAAAAGACCCAGGCAAGCAAAAAGCTAATGCTTTTTGCCTCGTGGCAAAGCAGCTCCATGAACATATTCACTGACTGTCCTCTCTGCTGGGCAGGCGTCTCCTATTTGAACTGAACTCATGCTCTAGTCTTTAGCCCAAAACTACACTCCATGGTTAGCTCCATGTTTATATTTACATCTCTCTGCCATAAGCCCTAAAGGACTATAAAATTACAAGAAATATTTGCCACACCACTGACAGTAGTAACTGAGTGAAGAATTGCCAAATGGGAAATCCAAATTTGCAAACTCAGTATTCTGGGCTGTGTGCCAAGTCTGTCTGGGTGCTGCGGAGGTGACACATTCAGTCTTCTCACAGGGATGCCAATGTGCCAACTGTATCCCTGGCACGGCATCTTCTGACAAACTTATGGAAAAGAACTGCTACCAAGTCCAGAGGGACATGCAAGCTGCTTTCTGAGCTTCCTTGGCAGTGACTACATTTCCAAGTTGTGACTGTACTTTCTCCTATTTACAAGACCAGTTGTTTGTGATATGCTGTGGTCTCTGGTAGGATTTTGAAAAGTGCAAAAATTACAGCAGGATGTTGGTTTCTAAGTATAAACTAGTAAAATCCAGAGTAATTTTATTTCTCTAAGACAAACATAATATAGATACTCATTTACCGCAGCCCAGATATCATTTGTTGCCACCAGTGCAGGAGGATCCAAATCCGTTTGTTATCTGCCAATTGAAAAACATGACGGTTAGAAAATGAAGGGTGTGGCGCTGATCTCGGAAGCTTCTTCTTTTCAAATTGTACTTCTTACCCATTGTCTCACAGATAAACTTCTTCTCTGACTGTCAGTAATTTTTCAAAATGAAATTAAAAAAAATTGGAAAATCCTCCAGTCTTCCATGGGGCTGCATGACCTATAGCTTGCAAAAATCCATTAGAAGAAAGCCTTTTAGTAACCAAATTGTGTCATTTACAGCTGCACAGCAGCCAGGAAGAGCACCATAAATTATGATTCTGTCATTACAAGGGACTATGGAAAGTGTGGGCAGGCTATTGCTATTAAGGAGGAAAACTAGGAGAGTGATAGAATTTAAATTGAATGGGGGTTTTTGCCTAATTTACCTCATATAATAGCAAAATTGGTACTTACAGGTTAGTTATTTTTGGCTGTTAGTTATTTATGGAAGACTTAGCAAGACTATATAACCGTTTATTTTTAAGGTGAAGCAGAATAAAAACACAAGCCTTTTGAATTTTTGCCACCTTTATTATATAAGAAGGAAAAAAAAAACTAAATTTTGCTTAGCATTTTTAGTTAATTTTTTTCATACCATTTGAAAATTTGCCTACTGTTGAGGCTTGGGCAAGGAACAGTGCCTGGGCAACTAGTAAAATAAGGTCACTGTGGGGTAAATGGGGCAAAGACTGTCACTCAGATGCTGTGGGTTTATGTGGTTATTCTTGCTTTTTAACAAGCAGCTGATTATTTGGAGAAAAGTTGTCTTGTTAAACATTCTCAACATACATTTTTTTTCCTAAAATCTAAAAACCAGTAGCATGTATCCCTGAGTACTTTCAATAGGTGTTGCAGGGAACCTAGAGCTGGAAATTTTAAAGATGTTTCTGAGAAGGGAAAATAAAAAACAAAGCAGACAAAACCCCAACAATTTGGAGGTCTCTTCAGAACTCTTCTCCTGACTTTCAAATCCTGCTATGTACATATGATAAAAACATTATAGAAAGAAGTCTAATTTTAAAAACTACAGGCTACTTAAGTATCTGTAAAATCATCTCAGAAATGCATGTTTCCACTTTGTATTTCCACCAATCTGCACTTGGGCAGTTAAGCTAGTGAGCTGAGCAATTGCAACTAGAAAAATCAAATACATAAGAAGAAATGCAGTTAACACAATATTTCACATATGTTAATGCTTACAGTTCCATCAGTGTCAGCTTTATTTTCTATTTGATATACACCAAAGCTGGCACACAGTTTTAACTGATGAGGTAATGTCATTTTTAATTTAAGGAGCCTTAAGCTGTCCACTTTAACTAGTGATATCATCTTTGCAGCTGTCTCACAGGACTTCATGTAAACATAAGTAATGTGCCCTGAATGGTTTGGAGCAGAGTTGTTAAAAATGACATTGGTCATCATGAAGACATTTTTTTCCTTTGATCTCTTTAAAAATGCCAGACATGCTTTATTGTCCTGTCATTTTTAGCTCTTCCTTGTATATTAATATGCTTGGAACATTTCAGTGAACATAACAGTAGAATATGAAGGTCTAAACAAATTAATGGCAACATTTTAATGTCAGTCGTAGTAAGATAATGAAAGGTAAATGAGATTGTCTGGCTAACAGCAACTTGTTAAATGCAAGGGGGGCATGGCTGAGACACAGAGACAGGGGCAGGGAAAAGCCTTTTGCTGCTGTCTGAAAGAGTCCCAGGACACAACCCAAGCTCCAAATGCCACCACCTTCTAGGAGAAGATTAAACTGATTCTACAGATTGGGTCTGATCCTCCTTCCTGTCTGGGGTCAAGTGAAATCATCTGCTAATAAAACTTAAGAACAGACCTGTCTCTGCACCTGCAGCTTCTCCCTGCCATGACTTTCACTCTCGTTTGTATTCCCTGGGCTGGTTCAGCATCACCAGCCTGCTGGACTTGCTGTCCTCAGCCCTTGAACACCAAATCTGTCAGGCTAGACACTACACATTGGCGTCTCTGGTGTCAGGGCTGAGGAGCCCTAACGTGTTGCTCACAGGCAAACTTTTACTACCAATCATTATCTGGTTATTATATGCTTTTCCTTATACAGTCTTAGGTTTGATGCAAATAATCACAGAGGTTTTAGCCCAGTCTGTCTAGTAATCACATTCTGTACAAATATGAATGAAGGAATGTGCACTTCTTGATTCAAATACCTAAACAAAGGTGATTTGTATTGAAACAATTTTTGTCTGAGAAAAACCAAGTGCTGTGACTGACTTGTGGATTTTGTGATGTGCTCCAAACTATTTGTCCAGATAATAAGGAAAATAACAGATTTTTCTACCACTGATCTGCAACATGATGGATTTTTGAACAAAATCTAATGTTTAGGGATTTATTTATTATTCTGTGGACATATGTTTGGAGGACAGCATATGGAAATCAAAGCATTGTTCATAAAGAGCTACAGCCAAAAAGACATTTTTGAATTCATAACAGAACTTCACAGTTTGAAAAGAATGCTATGCATTATGTATTGATAACAACACTACACAGACAAAGGAACACAATTTAATAATACGGAATTGTGCTCGTGAGATTTCCTTTTTTTTTTTTTTT
>WBMY01002331.1:0-106674 GCA_013397315.1 Donacobius atricapilla | reverse complement strand
TTTTTTGCTAATTGGTTACTTTAGCTGACATTGTCTGCAAGCATAATGGACACCATTCTTCCTAATAGTTCCATGTTGCCAGATGATGTCTACAGACATAATGTAGTCCATTTTAATTATTTCATTTTGCTTACATCTTTCAGCATAATGCATTTTCCAAGCAAGCTAGCATTTTTCTTGATTATCTATGTTGTGTTATGGTTTCTAAATTAATTAGGTCTCCTTCTTTCCTGGAAGTTAAAAGTTTCTTCCTTCCATTTATCTACCAGGTATGATTATGTTGAAGTGATTGATGGAGATAATGCTGAAGGACGCTTATGGGGAAAGTACTGTGGAAAAATTGCTCCCCCTCCTTTAGTGTCTTCAGGACCATATCTTTTTATTAAATTTGTTTCCGACTATGAGACACATGGAGCAGGATTTTCTATCCGTTACGAAGTTTTCAAAAGAGGTGAGAAACTATTCATTGTTACATAGTTCATAACCTGTGATTTTTACTTGCATCAGAAAGTTCACCATAATTCTTTGGAATGGGGAAAATGCATGGAAATTCTTGAAAGAGAAAATCATACTACCCTAGTCATTCCAAGGCGGGGGGGGTGTATATTCAGTGCGTGTAAATCATCAGGAATCCAGTCAGTCAGCTGTGTCTGGGGGTCGACTCCTCTGCATGAAATATGGTAGTTTTCCTCAGCTGTTTGTTTCAACCATCTTAAAACGATTAGCTTTATTGCTTTCTTTTTTTTTTTTTTTAATAATAATTACTGTATGATTTACAATATTACTGCCTCAGCAGCACTGCAACCTTATGAGTCCCTGGCTTATTTTGGTTAGTGCTTTGCTCTGTACTCCCAAGAGATGGCTGTGGGCTCGGAAAGGACCCGAGTACACATGGGCAGCAGCTGATGTTGATGCTGCTTTCACAAATCATGTTTGGGAGGTAAAGGGGAGAAGCAGCTGACACTGATCACAGGCGTGACCTGCTGGATGCTCGTGCCAGGAAGTTGGTGCCAGTGAGCACAATTAACTTTATGGGTCACTGAGAAAGCTCAGAGCAACAGAGAGTGCAGGATTAACCAGACATAGAGACACTCCCTCTTTTATAACACTCTTCCCGAGTCAATAGCTGGAAGGGCTGGAAGGTCACTTTTTTTGGCATACATCTTCCCTATAGCTGGATGGAGATTAGTAATTCATATATTACATTCCTGGAGAATACAGGACCAAAACTCATAATATATAAAAAGACAATAACATTCATTTTATAGAAAAAAAAAATTGACTTCAACATCAATGTTTAGGGTCATATTCACAGAAGCAGCTCAAAACTTCAAATTTCCAATGCACACCACTCCCAGTCAGTGCCCCATTTTCAGAACCCGTCCAAGTCCCTTTTATGCACCTAAACCAGAGCCAGATATTCAGCTGTGTTCAGCACACACTCTTGGTGGCAGCTGTACTGCTAATGAGGAGAAGCGCAGTAGTGAAGTTGCTTTTCTGCTGCTATTGCTGCTCTGCTCAGTGCTAATTGGGGCCAGAGACCTCTTGTTCACCATCTTCCCTGTCTGTAAATCCATTCCTGACTCCCAGAAATTCTTTTGCTGACCTTCAGGGTCACAGTTTTTAAAAGAATTCAGCATCCAAAGCTGACACCAAGCTTTCCTGAAAAAATACCTCTATTTATTTTGATGTCCTTAGAAGCCTAAACTCTTGAAAATGTGTTCTGAGGTTTCTCAGTGCTTATATATGCAGTACCTTCTTTCATAAAGAGCAAGGCTGAAACACAAGAAGTGAAAGAATGATCTGTGAAACAATCTATTTTTATAACTGAACCCTTTCAAGAAAAAGGTTTTATTTATTTCCTAACAGTGTAATGACAACTCAGAACTCTGACAACAATATTGTGTTTATTTCCTTGTGTGGTCATTTACATGTCTCAAAGATACACATATACCATGTTAAGATGGCATTATGAATGTGATTTTGCACACATGGAAGTCAAAAAACTCAAAATTATGGCTCCCAGAGCAACTTTAACTCCAGTTCATTCCACATAAACTGTATATTAAGGCAGGACAGTTACCACCATGCAGTGTTAGAAAATGCCATGTGTACACAAAGGATACAAATTATGATTGCTGTGGGAACTCAGCCCTATTTAACTTCTGAAAAAATGCATATACACTATACCAGTTTTGCATTTTAATATCTGTGCCAAATAAAGCGGTTCACCCTTTTGCACAGGTGAAGTTCAGCTGCTTACACCAGACAAGTAAGTCTGGTTTGGCGTATTCACAGCCTCCTCATCATTGACCAGGTATGGGAAGTATGATCCCAAGCCCAAGGTCCTGCGGTGCCGAGCTGAAGTCTGAGTTCATTCCAGCACACAGTATATTTTTGTCCATTACTCTACTTGTCATTCAGCTCCATAGTCAGAGAGACACTGAAGAAGTTGTAGTCAGGACTAAAACATGAAACACATTTTGCCCAACACTTAGCCCACATGAAATGTTCATCATTTTGGCTTGCGCAGACATCCTATTTTAGGGTGGATAAGTGACGTAGTCACTAGAAAAGGATCTACACAGTTCACATTCAACATTCTTGACTTTAGTCAACTAAATTGATGGTGTAAACTGAAAGAAAAGATAGTGTCAACCAAGAAGGCAAATGAATTTTTGGCTCAGTGACACCCACAGATAGGTAGATTAAATTATCCCCAATGTCATCGCTTTTTCTTTGCTCTCTCTGTTGCCTCCTCTCTGTCTTTCCTTCAGTTCATATATCTTCCTTTGTTTCATACACATGTACACATGTAGTTTCTCCACCTCAGAAGTATCTACTTTTGGTATCTCTGCTGGAACCTTTTCTGCCAGTTTTCCATGCATGTTGCCTCACGGGGTTCCTCATAGCCTCAGTATTGATATAATTCCTGCAGCTGCTTCACAGTGTCAATAAAGGGCCAAAATCTTTGGAGGGCATTTTAGTGAGACAGTTTTCCCCTGAAAACAGTTTCTGTTTCTTGCACCAGATTGACTTGAACATGTTTAAAATAAAGCAAGCTGGCATCAAGATACCATGTGTGAGTGTAAGGAGCCTGACGATTGTGCACACTCGGAGCCAGGATCTGGCTGTATTTAATAAAGCAATAATGATCCTGGCTTACATTTTATATTGCATCTTTTATTGGATTCCAAGAGAAGTACAAAGCACTTTATACTATGAATGGCATAGCAAAGCTATTTTATCCTGGAACAGCAGCTACTGGTGGGAGTGAGGAGCAGCAACCAGAATATAACCCTCCCCTACATGACAAGGAGACAAGGGAATGACAGGGAGAGAAGAGGAATATTCGATTTATGTGTAAAGGGGTGATTTAATTACAGGCAAAATGTAATTTCCCAAATTGGAGTGGGTCAGGTTACATGAGCATCGATATCCACATCTTCCAAAATATGCCATGAAGTGTTCTGAATATTGATGTGATAGTTCAAGAATTTCGTCTCAGTGTCTGTTGAAGGGCAAGAATACCTAAACTGAGTAAATTCATTCAGACCTCTCTCTTGTATGCTGAATTTAGCTGGGAGGTGGCCAGATCTGTGGGGGGTAATATGTTTGGCACAATCACAATGAAAACATTTTCTACAGTAAAATAAGAGTATTCATATATGCAACAAGCCATACTGTTTTCCTTCAATGATCTGTGTTAGGTGTTGGAAATCCTCTAAGGCTCCTGTCTGCAGTCTCTAAGGATGCTGGACATCCTCATCCAGGCTAGGGCCTCACACACTTTATCCTCCAGCACAGACCTGCCTGTTCCAACCAAGCTGTGCTCTCTGTGTCCTTCCTCTCCTCCATGTCTGAGGACCTTCATTTGAGTCATCCTGCTCAAACTCCCCGGGCCAGCTGATATCCCACCAATGCCCCAAGTCCTGTAAATCACCCTATTTAAATTTGGAGTGTCAAAAGGCAGAGGGGGGTACCTATGCCAACCTTGTGGGAAGATGTGTGGGCAGTGCCTGCAGCTGACTTCTGAGCACGCCTGCAGGTGTGGGATCCACAGAGAGGATTCCTGAGGGACCCAAATAAAGGAGAAATGAGATCTGTCAACAAGAGAGGGATTCCAGTTTGTCCCCTGTATTAACAAAGGCAAATTCAGTGACCTGGCCTTTTATACCCTTACATCTTTACTGCCACTTTCCTGCTCCACCAAGAGCACTGTTTGGAGCATCCCATTATGCCATGGTGGGAACATCAGGGAAAGCTGGTGTGTCAACATTGACATTAGGTGACTTCTAGCAACACTGCCTGTAATCACACAGTTTATCATTGCCACACTAACAGCAACATTTTACTGGTGCACCTGTGTCAACACCACTCAGAATGAGTCACTCACCCTCAGTACATGTACGAATTACCTTTCACATTTAGTTTGTCAAGGAGGCATAGGTCACATCTGGCAGAGTTACTGAGTCAGTGCTCCAGGAATCTGAAACCACTACTCCCTCTACTGAATTCACTCACCCGCTTTTGTAAAAAATTCTATTTCACCAATAAAAGCCTGTCAGGCATAAGATTTAAAGATTTGAGCTTGAAGGGGCTATAATTATTTCTCTAGGGCTCTGTCGAGATTTCTGCAGCTTACACTTTCATTGTTCCCACATGACTTTGTATTTGTCATAATTTTTTCTAGAGCTGGTACAAGTTTTCATATTGTTCCATACAAATTGAAAATTGAAGATCAGACAGTATATGTGAATTGGGCTTTAAATGACTGACTATCAATAATAAGAACAAGCTGGCTGAATGATTAATGCAGTGATTAAAATGAGGTGTTTCATTGAAAAGCCACCTTTGCTGCTGGAGAGACAATGCAACCTAATTTGTTTTCCAGCTAACGGCTTTGCTTAGTAGCACAGTGTTAACCCAGCTGATTTTTCTCCTTCTTCTACAGGACCCGAATGTTCCAGAAACTTTACTTCTTCAAGTGGAGTGATAAAGTCCCCTGGATTCCCTGAAAAATATCCCAATAGTCTTGAATGCACTTATATTATCTTTGCACCAAAGATGTCAGAGATTATACTGGAATTTGAAAGCTTTGAGCTAGAACCGGATTCCAATACTCCAGGGGGAGCATTCTGTCGCTATGACCGATTGGAAATCTGGGATGGATTCCCTGATGGTAAGAGAAAAATGGACTCTAATATGCATTACCATTACTATGTAGTGGCCTGCAGAAGGCATAGTCCCATTTTTTAAACTGTCATGCTGGAGAGATCCTTGCTTGATTTATGTGAAGTGAGTTGAATTAAAAAGAAATAGAGAAAATGCTCTGTAAATTCATTCAGTAAAGCATATCATAGTGTGAATGGGGTTTTTTTTAATGAAATATGTTCAATTTTAACAGTTGGCTTAGCAGAAACCTCTGTGTTCAGTGGTAATATGTGATAAACCTCCTACATTAAAATAAATTAAATGTGAAGCCTTATAATGAGTTCCCAAATTTTCACAGCTAACCCATGAGTATAGTCCAGACTTTTCCAACAAATTGCAGAAACTGGACTTTGGGTACTGACCCTCTGACTTGTGGAGGAACTACATTACAGACCAGCTGTCAAAGCAGACAATTTCTTTGCCAGAGAAAATGTGGAGTCCATGCATTTGAAATCATAGTGACTAAACAATTACCCAGGTCAATAAACAGTCACTGAGTTATTCATTCAGGTGGCTTCAGTGACTTGGCACTGCAGGGTTCCTCCATTATAGTGCTCTCTCTTCCAGCAATTTAAGCAAATCCAAAGTTTTTATCTTAATTTGTTAATTTATAATCTCTGATTAGATGGCCTTGTGTCAGGGTGGGTGTGTTGGGTACCCTTCTGGAACATCTCTGCCATCTCAGTAATTTTCCACTTAGTTGTTGACCACACTTGACCTTGTGCACATTCACTAAGTGCATAGCTAGATATTAGCTAACCCTGTAGAGCCAGAGAGCCCTCATTTCACCTTGTGCCCAACCCCATATCCCTGTTTTACACCGAGTCTGACAAATGAAATAGCTGCATGATTTCTCTGTCCTTCATGTACAATCTTGGGTCTGCAAGGTTTAAATCTCCCCTAGGCAGGGCAGCCATGTACCAGTTCTCCAAGGACCCAGAGCCAAAGGCTGCCGCTCCAGCCTAAAAGGGATTGTTCAAGCTGAATGCCCAACCTTTAGGGTGCCCAAATGCCTTTATGAGCTGTGGAAACAGCTATGTAAAGCTGATTATTAGTGATGCCTTTTTCACTGTTTCTATGTTTGGCATAAGCTAATAAAGAGAAGCATCTTGAAGCTGTCCTTTTTCTTCTTAATTTTTAATTTGTAGCAAAATTTAGTGACTGAAGATTTATGTTGTTTGTGTTGGGCACTAATTACAACTATTTCAGTTTTCCACTCATGTAATAACCCATAATAGAGCGTTTTTTTGATGGTTTTATGAACAGCAGTGGCAGTTTCTACAAATTGCTAATCCTACATTAATATTTGATTTAAATGAAAATATATAACTTAAAGAATATATTATAACAACACATTAAAACTTGACTGTTTTCCTAAATAAATCCCCAATATAATTTTGGTTAAAGCTTCCATTGATGCTGCAGGAAATATGTGTCTTTTAACATATATTTGCGCTTTTTTATTTTATGCTTAATAGGTTTATCATGGCTCTTTTCAATCCACTTCAATAAAGAGTGCAGAAAGACCCATAACAGTAGCTAAAAGACTATTTCGTATTTAATGCCTCGATTAGTAAACAATATTTTAACAGTACAATAATGATGTCTGGAACATTTAATAATAGGTTTATTTGTATATAGGCCAAATCTGCCCTGTAGAGCTTGTATTTAAACTGATATTTGAAAATATGATGCAGTAAATCAATTTACATGTAATATAACCAAAAAGAAATGCATTATTGTCAGTGTAGAGGGTTTCAAAGCAGTAATTTCTTGGTTCAAGAAAGTGGCTGAGCCATGCTGAAGACCAATTATCAACAGGCATTATCAGCTTTCCACAAACTGTCTCACAAACCCTCTACACTCAAAATTATCCTGACATCCACTAAGGGAACTTGCATGTTTACTTGTGAATATTCAACAGAATTTGTAGGCTGGAAAAATATTTTCTTAGATACAAACTGTTGAAGGTTGCAGCAGTCGTAGGAAAATGTAGGACGATCCTCATCCAGCAGTCAATCTCTCTTGTTTAACTTAAAACTACAAAGAAAGATTGAATGTGAGTGCTTTTCTATAAATGCATTGCAGGATGAATCCCTGGGAAGGAGAACTATTTCAACTGAAGAGCAAAGTTGGCACAGGAAACCGTTGGTACAACCTGGCCATGAACTGAAAATAGAGAATGTCTGGATACTGGGGGATATATATAGAGAGAGTATCTGGGAAAAAAAAAATCTAATTTTCATCCATATGGAAATAGTAAATTTCTACCTAGTGGTAAATTAGACAGTACGGATCCCTTTGATCAAGGGAGACTCACCCAGGGTGAGTCTTTAAGCCATTTGTCCATTTTCCTTTAGTCTGTGCAAAAATATTCTGCATTATTAACGGAAGCATGGGCATGGTTGTGTGCATGTTTAATTTGCTGGTGTACTCCCTTGCACAGTTTTAGCACACATCCATTTGCACTTTCCCAAGAAGTTCCTAAGCATGATTTGGAGGACAGTGAGAGCCAGGGACCATTGTCAACAGGCAAGTTGGACATGGCCAGCCAGTTTCAGAGGGAAGAGCCCCATAGGGACAAGCTGTTTCTCACTTTTAGTCTGGCCCCAGGAGCAGTTCCTGGCTACTGGCTGCAGGTCCAGAGAGTGTCCCCTGGCCTACTCTGTTTAGTGACATATCTGTAGAAAATGAAGTTATTTTGCTTTGTTGAAATTCTCACATGCCCAGTTGTGTTAAAGCTGCTATTGCATTGATATAAATGTGACAGAAGGATTTTTTAAATATATGGGGAAAATGTACATCCTTCAGTTCACATCCCCTGCTCCGCAGCAACACAGATGTGGTTTCTTGGGATGATGGCAGTATTGTAATAGGAGAGAGAGAACAGGTTTTTGGAAAATAATTGTGGTCTCAGCCAGAGCAGAATTAGATGGACAGAGCCTTGAACATGCATCTCTGGGAAACAGGTATCAGGATTTGAGCCAGGCACAGTGGGTCCCTCTGTTCCCAGCACAGAACAGTATCCCACTCTGACCTGTCTCAACATCTACTTTAGGGCACAGTTAATGGACCTCTGCAGTTTCTTGTCTTGTTGACTGTACTAGAAGCTATGAATCCCTAAGCCAGATGTAAACTTTAGATGAAACCCAACGTAAGTGGAAAATGTTTTCACTATAGAATGTGATAAGCTACAGTCACTAGAGATCAGCAGGAAATCAAATTTGCTGTTTTATACAGCTGGGATTATTTTTTCTTTCCTTCCCCCCAAAAAAGCAAAAAATAAAGAAGAGAAATGTTCTTTTAAACAAATTTTCACAATGGTGTTTAAAAGGATATGTCAAAGTCAGTAAGCTTCCATTTACATTTTACTTCTACGTAATTTCCATTTCACTGATGGAAAACAATTTTCTGTTAGAGAATTTGACAGCAAGTGTAACAGTCATTCAAAAATATGTTAATCCTGAAATGCTCTGTCACAATCATGGAGTCCTCAGACTACCTGGTTGTCCCTTCAGTGGATTGAAGCTGGCAAGTGCTGAGTATTTGCTACTTGTTTCTACAAAATACATACTTATCTCCGAAGCATGTGAACAGTTAGATCGACTTCAAAAGGAATTCACCAAGGACACTTACATGACTGAAGTTAAACAGTGGTGTAAGTGTTTTGCTGTTTCAAGACAGGAATGGTAGGCATTCAGGAATGCCTCAAACCTGGCATTTTGTTTCGTGAAAAAAAAACCTGTTGAAGAATAACTGAGAACTACAGGTCCTATTGTACAGAAAAGGGACCATGATTTGGAAGAGGTAACAGGTGCATTTAGAGCAGGAGAGTAAGTATATCTCAGAATAGAAAGATATGATTTTTGCATGAATAAACTAGATACCAAAAATATCTTTGCCCAAGGCACAGATATATCTCAGCCAGCATCTGCTGAGAACACTCCATTGATGACTTTGAAGAAAAATAGCCCACTCAAAACGAGGACTAGCTTTAGTGATGAATTGCACATATTCATCATGCTGCTCTCTTTGAAACTCTGTAGGCTGTCTACTAGGACTCAAACGTAATTTAAAGAAGTTTATATATGGTTTGAGAACCACAGTCTAAGCATTGCTGCTTCAGTCAATACCACAAGAGCTTCCACTGAATTACAGAGCAAAGCAGAATGCTTTACTGCAGTCATTACCATCAGTGCAAATGAAGGTTGCTATTAATCTAAGTGTGTTTCCCCTGTTGTGGTTGCTTGCTACACTCCTGTGAGAAACCATTAAGATCTAAGAGCATACACATCTCAGAGTAGTTGACTACTGGAATGTGAGGATGGAATTAACTTTTCAGTTGTTTCTTCTTCGGCATCCTAAATTGTGCACAAATATTGTTTCAATAAAAAATATAGTGATGTGAAAATACTGTCCACAACATACCTACATATTTATAAAAAACAACTTTAAAATTAAATACATGGCTAGCTAACACAACATTTGTTTTAATATTTTAGAAATCTGATATACCTTTTTCCTTGCTTCTGTTTTTTTTGGGGGGGAGGGTTTGTTGGTTTTTGGTTGATTGGTTGTTTGGTTGTTGGGTTTTGGGGTTTTTTGTGGTTTTTTTGGGGGGGGTTCTTTACCTAATTCCAAAAGCTAACATTTCAACTAGGTGTATAAAAGTGTATTTCAGTAAGTCTCAGAATTTCCTCATATCAATATTCTTTGGGCAGAAGGGCAAACAATAGTAAGGAAAAGATGAATCGGTAAGGATAAGGTTTCTGTTTAGTCTTGAACCACCAGCCACTTGCTATATATTCCGCACACCAATCTGTAAACTTTCAAAAATACTCATTAAGAATAATTAAGGATTTATTCAAGCTATAGAATTAGATTCTGCATTTTGGGAAATGCACACAAAATAGGTTTCTTAGTTGTCCTTTCATCTTTTAACCAGAAAGTTACTCAGTTTTCCACTGTATAATACTGTGCCAGTGGAAAGAGGAGCCAAGGTCTCAGAAATTGCTACAGCATGGGCAGTCAGATGAGGTAGCTGGCTCAGTGAAATGCCTTTGTTCTGCAGGTAGTGTAGAAGCATCCCTGAGTGAGGACATAATCCAAGTGACTCACATTTGGACTAGCCCCTCCTGGGAGGTGCTGCCATAGCAACATGATGGTCCACAGTCAGAGGCTGGCCTAACGACTTTTTAGCACCTTCTGCCCTAAAATTCCCATCTGGAACTCTACACAGTCTATTATGGAATCCCATCTCGTTTCCTAAGGAATTGTTAGGAAGATGGTGAAAAAAACCAAACAATTGTGGCATAATCTACCTAAAGAGACAGCAGTCTCAGTCCCTGAATGACTCCTCAGATGGGTCTCCTGTGCAGCATGTATTTGATGTGGTGACACACAAAGTATTTGATAATTTATTGTCATTCAAAAGTTTTCAAGACTTGAATGGAAAAAGAAAATAGAAGGGGGAAACTGTGTTAGCTATTTATGAAAGGAGAATCTCTATTTCATCCAGTTGTGCTCAGATCAATATCATATTAGCTCAGCAGGCTATGGTTTACATGTTGCACAAAAAAATTCAATACCTCTTTGTGTCATATTCTGCACGCTTTTGGCACTTTCATCCACATAGCTAGCAAAGGGAATAGTACTGTGATGGCAGGGCCAATCTGTTGAAGACTCAAATGCATAATCACTAAATATGTCTTAAAAATTATAAACCAGTGAGTCATGGGGAATCTTGAAGCCTGTCTGCTTTAAACAAAGTTCTCTTCTGTTTGTCGTTTCAAAGAGGTTTCCCTACAGGAAATGGGAGGAGGGAGGCTCAGAGTACCATAACATGGTGGCCGTATCCTCCTTATTTTCTTGCAGTTTAGACCACCATCAGCAGCTATAATCTTGAAAACCATTCTGAGAAAGAGCAGGATCAGAGATATTTGCACACAGAAAATGCAAAAGAAAACAAAAGCAAATACAAACCCAAAAACCTGCAGCAACTGGAATGTGGGGGCATTATTTTGTGTTTTTAAAGAGCTGCTAATGGTAACAGTCTAAAACAAATTTCTCTCTCTGAAAAATAAAACCATGGAGTTTTAATGATTTCTACGATGAGGAAGAATTCAACTCATATCCTCTCTAGGATGTTTCATTTTATCAATGCTGCATTGAACAACCCTAGTGGAAAAAGTCTGAATTGGCAGGTATTTCAAATGCCATGGGATTGCCAAGGCAACTGAAGACTAACTGTGGCCCGAATATGGATAGAAAAGCACATGCTGGCAGCAAGAGCTGTAACATCTGAGCTCCCTTTTTCTGGCAACTCTAGGGCCTTACAGAAATGTGTAGCTTACATAATAAAGTTATTCCAAGCTGGAACTGTTTTACTTTTTGAAAAATGCCAATAAATGACTGGAAAATTATGTTAGCTGTAGATTTTCTTTGAACTGTGAATAATTAGGATATCTAAACATTTTATATTTTAAACTGAAAGTGTAATGGACTTCTTAGAGAAATGACAAGGTGTTAATTTAAGCCTGGAAAGCCAGTGGTGTAAGCATTAGAATGATTATTTTCATGATTGACTCCATGGGTGGGTTTTAGCATTATCTTTTCTTATTGTTTGTAAGCACAGATGTATCACCATTCCACAGCCTAGGGACCTATCTGTAGGGAATGCCCAAGTGCTAGAAGGCCACATATGTTGGTTGTGAATTGAGTAGCCTAATTAAGGAAAAAGATTATCTCACTGCACAGAAAATACTGAAAAATACCGAAATCAGGTTTATACGGTATTAACATGAAGAGAGATCATGCCACAGTGTATGTGTGTGTATTCTGTGACATGGGGATATACTTAAGAAATTCTTGCTCTTTTGGAAGGATCAAGATTTCACTCTTAATTATTTTACAATATTCTTTAATATTGACCATATGGGTCTGAAAGCCTAAATAAAGGGGGATGAAGAGTCATTGGTCATAGCCTCAATATGAGTCAAAAATGTTTTTCAAAGTCTGAGGTGAAATTAACAGATCATCTGCAGTACAGAGCATAAAACCTGGAAGGCACTGTTTAAACTCCTCAAAGCATCTTGTGTACTGGGTTGGCAAATCAGGCCATTCAGTTGCTCTTGCCATAAATTGCTGCTTCAGTCATGCTTTGGAAAATACTTGTGGTGCTTTGTATGTGTAATTTTGTGCATCACTGCCCTGTCTGCACACTTTGAAGGACACTTGATAAAATCCTGGTTCTATACATTTTCAGAGGTTCATGGAGTGCTATCTGGAGCCTTTTAGAACCACAATTGCTGGGGTAGGATAAACAATTTGTTGTTCGTCACTAAATTATTGATGGCGCTGCTATTTTGAATTGTTACAGAGGTTCGCCGCTTCCTGCTGAGGGACTGTCTTTGCGAGGATATTGTAGTGGCACCTATTGTTATAGCAGCACTGGCACTTTACTATTGTATGCTGTTTCTTTGCAGTTGGCCCGCACATCGGGCGTTATTGTGGGCAAAACAACCCAGGACGTGTCCGGTCTTCAACAGGGATTCTTTCTATGGTATTTTACACCGACAGTGCAATAGCGAAGGAGGGCTTCTCAGCAAACTACAGTGTGTCACAGAGCAGTGTCTCAGAAGGTCAGTATTTATCTATCCCGCAGAGCTTCTTGGAAAATACTCTCTGTTATGTTTTGTTGCACACCAGGTGTTGCCTGACGCTTTGAAGAAACCTTAAATAAATAAGATGGTGGAGAAGGACTGGTTCCGTTTTCCTTTTTTTCTTTTTCTTTTTTTTTTAAGAACAGCTGCCCTTTGAAAAGAAGTGCAAGAAGCAGAATTCTCCTTACAGTTTTATTCCACTGTATTGCCAGGAAGTTGGGATAATTATTGTGAAAAACTGTGCTGAGCAAGGAAACGCAGGAATGCAGAGCAATTGAACACTTGCATGAAAACAATGAAACATGAACAATGAATGCACTATCCAAAGCCTTCTTTTATTGCATGGAATAAGCGTTGATGATCGATTTCTTGAATAAAAAGAACCCATTTAATATATGTGTTCTTGTTAAACCATTTCATAAGCTATCTTAGCTATGTTCTCTGTCTCATACTTTTTTTCTCAGTTGACTCATTTTCATGCTTTCCCTTTGGATAGAGAACGAAACAAAGTGAGGGAAACAGGAAAATAACATGCTGTGTTACACCATGTCCTTGCAGATTTCATTGCTTTCCTCAGTGATAAAACACACACTTAATATCAAACTCTCTGTCCTTTCTGTGTCTCATTGACTTTCGAGCAGATTCACACAGATTTGATGTACTTGTTTAATCAAAAAAAGGAACAAAAGAAAAAAGAATAAACTGAAAATTTAACTGTAACTCCCCATCTCTCCTCCACTCCCTGCCTTTTTCACAGCTTTCTTACACACATGTAGGCAGGAAGAGGGAATGGGGGACATACAGCCTCTGTGGATGGGAAGCATTGAACCTTCAGGAAGTTTGGTTTCTCCTTATGTACGTGCTGCTCCTCTCTCTTCATAACTAGAACGAGCAACTTGTGTCCCCATGTCCGCCTCGTCCACAGTCACCTTCCCTAGGCTGTCAATGCACCATCACACTGAAGTCAGAATTAATGATATCTGCTATGCTGAGATGCCTTCAGCTCTTAAACACAGGACAGCAGAACAGAAGTTAGTGCTTATGAAAATCCTTTTGGATGACAAGAGGAAGCATTTTATATGCTGCAGACTTAGATAGAGAAGTGAATTCTCTCATTTAATTTCAGTCACCATTACTCTTTGTGTTGTCTGGTCATCTCCAGAGGACAGCCCAATGTACTTATCTCAGACATGTGAGATGTCCCCAGGACTTACTTGTCCCTCTCAGTAGACTAGAGGGGAAACCAACATGTCTAGACCAAACTAGACACCTTTTAGGTATTTTGATATTACTCCCACCTATCAGGCTTTGCATTCTTTGCAATGGCTTATGGCTTTCCTTCAGCAGAAGTTCCTTTGCTTTGAGTCTTACCCAATGTAGTTCAGCTTCGGTGCTAGACCATGTACCTAATACACTGAAGCAGCACGGAACTGGGGGAGAGGGTCCTATTCCAAAGGAAATGCTGTTGGTATGATTCAGTTATGGGAAGCCACAACTACAGTTCCTATAAAATACCCTGATAACATTTCTGAATGTAAATTTTTGGATCCCTGATAAAATATTTAAGCTTTTTTTTTTTTTTACAATACTTTAATTTTCATTGAAAATGCAAAACTTTGTTTATTTAAAGCTCATTTTTTCAACTCATGGTTGTTGGAAATTTCAGCTCAGCACCCACCCCTAATTAGAGAAACATCAGATCCAGAGAAGGTGCAATAAAAAGGAGCATATATCCAACATATATCCAACTCCATTTCACACAGTTATTTTAGCTTAAATCCTAATAAAGGAATGTATTATATTTCTATAGTGTGAAGTTCTTGAACAGAAGCATAGGAACATGGATTTTTTTCTCCTGCCATTGTACTGGGGTTGGTAAACTTCTGACATGAAGACCCAGGAGCACCTGGGTGTGAAGAGCTGTGTGAAGCTAGTGGCTTCTCCTGCCTTAGTGGGGGCTGGAGCCTTTATTTTTAAAGACTGAGAAAAGAATTGAGCCACTCTGCCCTATCAACCTTTGAACTCACTATAGTGATTAAGAAGTCAATTGATTCTAAATTAGCTAGGTACTTGTTGTGTCAACAAAAAGAGATTGAATTGAGATGATCAACTCATTTGCAATACACCACGTTACAGAAGAGGTGGCAATTTCCTTAGCTCAATAATTCTGTGGCCCGAATTCAAATTTTCTTGATCTATTTAATTCCAGTATCCAGAATCCAAAGAGAATGGATAACATTTTAATAATATTTTTAAGCATTTTATATTTTTTGTAAGGAAGTAAATAGTTTTGAAATCAAATTATTTCATAAAGCCGTCTAATTTGTCTTTGCTGGCTTTGTGCATAATTTTGAGTTGAACATACATTGTTCTATATTATGAATCCACAGGAGTGTCTGTGCTAGCCTAGGATAGACACTTCTATTTGTCCTGTAGTGAAATGGCCACAATACTGGGCTAAAAATATTTGTATAGCATTATTATTGCAGGAATTGCCATGGCAACTTGAATGGCAGTATTAAGAATGACACCATAAGCCCAACACTGCCTCACTTAAAGTTGCTTAAGTATTCAAAGTCACATAAAAATAAATTCTTTAGATATTCATATTCAAAGCAGGGAAGTGTTCTTATTATTCAAAGTCTAAATCAAAAAGCTGACCATAATAATGATGGCAATTTATTTTTCTTCAGATTTCCAGTGCATGGAACCACTAGGTATGGAGTCAGGAGAAATTCACTCTGATCAAATCACTGTCTCCTCCCAGTACAGTGCTATCTGGTCTGCAGAAAGGTCCCGGCTAAATTACCCTGAGAATGGATGGACCCCAGGGGAAGATTCTATCAGAGAATGGATACAGGTAAAAAGATAACATTTTCAAGGTGTTAGTAATAATACTCTGTGGAGTTTATTGAATGTGGAAGATGCAAAAGAAAAAAAGAAAAAATAACACAGTAAAGTACTTCTACATAATTTAAGAATCATTGCAAGTGAATAGCTCATATTCCCCATTAGACAGACAAAAAAAAGACTTACTCCCAAAGGCATAGAAAAAGAAAAGGTCAGGAAGATTAATTCTTCTGCTTCCCACATCTATTGTTTTTGCAGTCTTCTGAGCACAAATAACAGAGATTTTTGGTTTAGTGGAAAAGTCAATATTAGCTTAACATGCACTTAAAGTGGAATGTCCCAGTAAACTGAGTATGTGCTATGTCTATAGCTGATTACAGTTGAGCATTAATACAATGTGGTGTTTTCATGCACTCAGATTTCACCTCAGAAGACCTATGTCCCTTCTAGAATGTGTTACTCACAGAATGAGTTCAATGGTCTCTGTCTGGTGGCTATTCTTCCACATCCTTAAACACAACATTCATTACCAAGATGGGCTGCCTTGGCTTTGCTCTGTTAACGCAGGAGAAATCCTGCAAACATTTGTTGCCAAGAAGAGGCACCTTGAGTTCAGTCAGTCTCTTTGGGCTTGTTGTTTGTTATATATTAGCAGGTCCTTAGCTGAATGGTGCATAACTCCTGCACAGGTTCAGATTATTCGTATCAATTACTGTGTACAAAAAAATTATACTAGCAGGCAAGTATTAATATAATTATTAGAAAAACCACTGATTTTCCTCAATTTTAAGTTGACTTGCATTCCTTGCCTGAAACCTAGATTCTATTTCTGTTGGCAAAAGCTAAGAGAAATGCTTAAGCATATTATATCTATATTACTAATATTGCAAACTTGTTCATAGATTTGAAACATTCCTCCTACTTCTGTTATTTTCTATAGGAAATTACTAACTGACATATAAAAACAATGCCTTATTAGCCTTTCATTCAAATGTTCACACTGATGTTTCCTGTGAGGTTTGATGTCTGCAAGAAAGCTCAAAAACATGTTGAGTAGTAGTTAGTAAAGGGAAGAAAGAGCGGGAAATCTTTCGTTTCTGATCCCTGGCACACAACGGGACTCTCAGGTGTCCTGCCTGGGGGCCCCTATGCATCCTGAGCTCTTGGCAGTCATGTACAATGGACTTAATCAGACTTCAGAGTGGCAAAAAAAAAAAAAAAATCTGTTGATCCTTTTTCATTACTTAGGAATAAACATTAAAATCTCCTCAACCTTATCTAAGCGCAAGACTCGTTATTAATCATTGCCACTTACAATCCATGGAATGCATGTGGAAAAAGGGTGGAATGCATCAGAATCAAATTCCATGTGTTGCATCTGGTCAGAGAGCCGCCACTTTTCCTTTGTTTCCTTCTTTTCTGCTGTCTCTTGCACATTTATGACCAGATAATCAAAACAAGAGAGTTAGTGAAATCTCATTCATGTGTTCTGTGCGCTTATTAACTTTATTAAGTTATGATAACTATGCACCTATATATTACCTATATATATATATATATATACCTTAATCCTTTCACTTAGAACTAGGTCTTTTGGAGAAAAAGTTTCAAAGGACTTCTTTTGACCATAAACTTCTTTAATAACAGACACATTACAGAATTCAAACTACTCCAGGTTTTATGCTTAAAACAGCACAGGGTACCTCAGGCCTCCTGCACATGAATTTCTCAGCCTCCTTTTCCTCCTGCCATAAACCAGGGTGATCAGGGGGTGAAACAACCACTGAGCATAAATTTTAGCAGCTTTTTGCTGCCTCCAGCTACCACATCTGCCCAGAAGTTGGTGGTTATTTGCATGCTCTGCTGCTCATGCCATGGCTCTCATCTACTTCACGCAGCTCCTGCTCTGGAAAAAGCAGCACAAAGCATTTCCCTAAGCAGTCCCTTGGAAATCTTCACTGCCCAGGGCCCATGTGGAGGGACCAGCATCCCCAAGGCAGACTTCATCACAAAAGAGCTAGGCTGTAGCTGTGTCCTCTTGGAAGGACTGAGCCTACAAAGCCTTGCTTGAAGATTCATTGCATTGAGTAGAGATGCTTTACACGTGCTGCAGAAGAACTGCTAAGTAGTTTCTATCACTCAGCCTGTGTAGCAGAAGGAACTGAGCTACTTCAGAGATTTGGTATATCATCCCCTTTCACAAGGTACAACACATTAACCCATCTTTGGCTCGGATAATTCTTATTTGGTTCTGATTATGCTTATTTTATTGTGGTTTAATTCTATACTGATGTTGATAATTCAAACTTCCAAAATCTGTTCTAAATGCTTTGCTGTTAATTGACAATCTTGAGATCAGTGCTAAGGGCTTCAGACCAACAGAAACTTCAATAAGAGGGTCCTTGTGCATATAAACCTCCATCTTCTCCAAAGTCTTGATGCCACTGGCAGTAACTGCATGTTGTGAATTTGTGTCTGGATAAAATATTGAAGTCCCATGTTTCCTCTGTACAAATATCCCTGGGAACAGATGTTCATCTCTGTAAGAGCTTACAGACAAACAACCAAGGACATGTAACTGATAAAGTACTCTGAAATTACCCATAGAAAAAAATGGTAATATTTTATAAAAAGGAGGAAGGCACTTGTATGTGAAGGACTGAGGTCACTTTGTTCTGCTTTGTTGTGCATGCTATTGTAAACTAGTTATTTATGTGAAGTATTTGCTTTTGTGCAGTGCAGCATAAATGGATTTTTGCTGCACAGTGCAGAACTCTTGAAGATATTCAACAGCAAAAAAACAAAGCTGAAGGATACAGCAATGCTGAACTTAGAACTTTCAAAGTGAAAATATCTGCCTATATGCCTTTGTCTGAGAGAGAAGTTTTGTGTGTATCAGTTAATCATTAATTTTTTCATAGTTGCAGGTTTCCATGCCTGCACAAACACTGCAGCTGGTTAAATAGTGATATCTGCCTTTGAGCGGCTAATGTGCATGTGCAACTAGGGCATATATGTGAGCTATATACAGTCATACATGGGCAGAACAGCTTGAAAGTTCAGCTCCAAATATTGATTTCCTCAGTGTGTTGGGGGATTTTTGTATAGGGGAAATACTATAGTTCTCTTTTCCCTTCCTTTTGCCTTTCCCTTCAAGGTTAATGTTTTTGTTAAGACAAAGAAACAGAAAACCTCGTTGAGTATCAGCCAAAGGGGATTGGTATCTATAGAGGACGTCTAGAGGGCACAAGATATTATGGTCTCCTTTGAGCTGTTGAAGTATTTTGGACCATTTCAATGAAAATAATTAGGAAAATAGTGTTGGCTTGCTATTAGTAATGATTTGCATGAGTTCCATCTGTGGACCTAAAACCCATTTATTTGTGAAAGAACTAGATTGCTCCTTTGTGGCTGATAGGTATGAACTCAAGTCCGAGTGCCACCTGCTTGCAGGCCTCTGTTAAGTCAAATTTGCCTTTCCCTTCCTTTCCGTAGTTGTTTGAAAATCAATGTCAGAGCTTAGATTCAAAATAACCATAGTACAGTCAAAATGTAAGTCTGCATAGTACTTTCTCCATTTTATTTTTACCCTCAAACACACTTGGAAAATTGCTCAACTAACATGAGCTTTGGAGTAGCTCCTTAATCAGAAACAGATTCACTCTAGATTGAATTTCTTCTTTAAAAACACATTAATAAGTCTGTGAATTTTCCAATATGAATGGAATAAAGATATGCATGAGGGAGCAAGGGCTGCCAAAAATGTGCGTGAAGGTAGTTTATTGTTATATGGGATGTTATTAGCATCTCAACCTTAAGCTCAGCCTACTTGTTTATTGCACTTTTGTTTCACACACTTGACTGCCCTTCAGTTTGAAACAGCATAATTTAAAATAAAAAATAAAACCAGCCCTTTAATTTAATCAAGAGCAGGGAACTGCCATTGCAGTGTAAGTCATTGTCCCTCATTAACGTATCCTTTCACAGGAAAAATAGTATAGTGTTTCCATTTCTGTAATCTGAACAACAAACATGTTAATAGGTATCAATTACCAGCCAGTTTCAGTGCTTAGAACCAGTAAGAAGGCCTATGCAAGGGTTTCACATCTGGTTTTAGTGAAATTGTTCCTGTCTGTGGTATTTAAAATTTAAAGAACTCCTGTTATTGTGCAATTGGGAATCCTAGGGGAGTACAATGTTAATGAAATCCATAGTGCACAAGGATTTTATGATTGCGTTTTCAAGGCATTCCTTCAAAAGGGACAACTGACGCCTGCCATGGCAGCAGTAATTGTGTTTTTACAGAGTAGATTTAATGTTCGCATTTAAGAAAGCAGTTACATTTACACTTATCTGAAAAAATAACAGGCAAAACCTTTATACTTAGGGGTCTTTTTGTATCTTATTTCTCAGTCCTTTGAGAAGGAGCCACGGGCCATTGTGCGTGGCAAGACCCTCTGGCTCAGGGATGCCCCGATGGGTTGTGGCCAGCAGCCCCCTGGCAGGAGCAGGGGGAGCTCCAGAGGAGCACCCACAGGGAGAGGTGTGGTCAGCTAAAGACACTTGAAACCCGTGTGTGTGGCTTTGAGGGGAGACTGATTGCCTTTTACCAGGGTCACTGGGAACCTCTGCTGCCATCAATCCTCATCATGGGCTGGGTTTTCAAACCCACAAGGAGCAACACCTTCTGGGTACTTTTACTGCAGGGTCTGTGTGTTTTCTATCAAAATGTTTCTTCTAATGCATTTAACACAAATCTTTGTGCTCCCACTGAGCTGGATGACAGTTTCTGGGTGGCACAATTTTTCTCTCATCCTGTAACAGTGAGTGAGACCTCCAGCTTGCCCAGAGACCAAAATGTGTTTGTTAATAACATGAAATGTTCCGTTCACATCATGTCTGGGGTAGGACAAAACCGTAAATCCATCTTTAAGAATCCTAGTATCAAATCAAAACTTTGCAGCCATAAACCAAAAAGCTCTAGTCTGCTATAAACACACTCTGCCAGTTCAAATTTGTTCTGAAAGGTTAACAGGGGGTTAACATAAGTAGACATTATGCTCTGGATTGAGCATAATCTGTCATTCTGCAGCTGTCATAGGGCCATACATTAAGATGAATTCCTTATTGTGTGTTCTGGCTAATAGGACATAAATCTAGCTGTTCCAGCCCAAATTTACACTGCTGGGTTTTTCAGCAGGACACAGACCACGTGTAAACCTCCAGACTCAGGGGTTGGCACAGGGAGCACTGGCTTGCTCTGCTCCCTCTGGCCTCTGCCTGCCAGTCTCTATCTCATTGCCCACCCATCCCTTTGGCGCCTACGAGCCCTGCAGTAATTTAAGAGCTCTAGACCAGTCAGCCCTAGGAGTGTCAGCTGATCTGGTTGCAAAATTCTCCCTCTGCATCTTGCAGCATTCAGGAGTCTGGAGAAAGGCCAGAGAGGTAACAATAGTTCTCCTCAAAAAACAACCTGGGAGATCCCTCTTGCCTCCACTGATTGAAATATCAGTTGTTTATTTAACACTAACTCTGCTGTGCAAGGAAAATATACTCCCATTGATTTAAAGCATTTCTGTGTATACACTACTTCACCAGAATTGAGAGGAAACTCAGAGATGGAATTTGCCTTCCACATTTGTCTTCATTCCTTTAGTTTTGAACTTACATTCTTCATTATTTGCTCCTTTGTAAGCGAAACCCAGGAGCATACATCATTGATGTGAACTGGTATATAGATTAATACTGATTTATTTCCATATCACTTCTGAAAATAATTGCAGTTCATCATTTGGTGTCTTGACCTTTCATCTGTGTCATAGCTGATTTCCTTATCAGGTATTCACTTTAAAACATAGTCAGTATTTGTATTTGCTGCTGCACAGCACATTTGTTTCATTAACAGGTTTATTCTTACATCAGGCAGATATTTAGGGTGACTTTACCCAGCAAGCTTATCTAAACATTGCACATAAAAACTCATGGATGTGCTAGTCAACAATGCCTGTTATTTTTTATTATTATTTCTGTTTCTTTTGGAGTTTGGTACAGAAGAGAAGTGCAGCATAGTGCATCATAGAATAACATGAAAAATAGGAAATCTCAGCCTCCCAGTTCTCCTGGTCTTTGAAGGACTGCCTGAGAGTTGGAGTTCAAGGCTTTGTGATGGGGCCTGCCCATCATTAGGGAGCACACTGACATTAAAGCACGAAAACTGTCAGTCCTTTGTCTTCTCTACCACTTTAGATTACAAGTCATGAATTTGGTTCATGTCATTTTGCAGTTCATAACTGCACTCCAGAAATCACAAAAAGCAGAGTTAGCTTTGTGTGGAAGAGTGTTACAGTTATCTTAGCGGTCTTAACATGCTTTGCACATGGGCAAAGAATGACAAAAGAATATTCCTTTCTGGAAATCACAGCCAGCACAGACTGTGACACAGCGCAGAACCGGGGTTAATTGACCCAGCAGGATACATTCATACCTTTATTTACTGTGACATGGGAATAAATGGTAGAGTTTCACAAAGGCAAGTACTGAAATTAGACTAGAGAGAGAGGGAGAAATAAAAGGGCCCTACAAAGTATGAAGGTTTTTTGATTATTCAAAGTGCTTTAAGAGCTATTTTAGTACCAGAAAGTTCCCAGCCATAGATTTATCACTCTGGGGAGGCTGAAGAGATGCTCAGAGAACTGTGCAAAACCATTGGCAGCCTTATTGCTCCAGAAGTGCAGGTGCAAAATGCAGTTTAGAAGAAAATCCTCTCTACCTCCCTCTGACATGTTTCAACATCAGGCCCAATACAGAGGGGAGTCCTGTGTGACTTCAAGCAATCCTGAGTGCAGCATACGGAGTAGCGGCAGAAGCAGAGCCCCCCTGAGCCTCCACTGCCAGCCTAATCATTATAATAGTTTCAGTTTTTTCAGGGGATCCATTTTGTATGTAGCTCTGTAATTACCTATGCATCCACTTCCCAGTCCAGCCCTACATCCCCTCAATGGCTGCAAGACAGATGGTCCTTTAGAGCTGGGATAGCGAATTAAAAATGTGTCCACCAAAAGCACTGATTCAGCAACTACTAAAATAATTTTGTAAATTTATCTCACTTTCACTAGTTGGTTCTAGGAGGCAAAGAAATTAAAATCCTTAAATCAAAATTAAAACTAGTTTTAAACTAACCACGCCAGGCTTGTTTTGTTTTTGTGGGTTTTTTTTTTAATCACATCTTGTTCTTTATTTCACAGAAATTATATCCACTTATTCTGTACAAAGTGGTTCTTCTCTCTCTTTTGTTTTTGTTTTTATTTTTCCCATTCACCAGGTTCACCTGTTTGGCTTGACTCAGAATATTTGTTATAATTTGCTGGGGTTTACGCTGCCGTCATGCCAAGAAATCAGTTGTTTGTGCCATTCTGCTGGGTAGGGGAGCTCCCTCCCAGATGGTTTGCAGACCCTGTGGGGGCTTGAGGCAACTTTGCTCACCCAGTACCAAGCAACACATCTTAAGCAATACCACAGGCTGGACCTTCTGCAGATGTGAGGGAAGGTATCTCAGAGGGAGATTTTTCTGAGTCTGGCAGAAATAAATTAATCTACGAGGCTAGGCAGGTGTCAGCCTGAGGGTGAGGTAAAGCTCAAGGCTAGAAGTTAAGTGGCTAAGGGCAGTGGCTAGAAACAGAGCCTTGGGTAGGAACGCACAGCTGAGGTGTGTTATAATAAGCAGAGTTATTACTGAGCTAAAGGTCTCTGTTCTCACGGGGCCGACCCTGGGCTGGAGATGAGAGGTGTGCTAGCTGAGTGCTTTGCAGAGACGATTATGCATTTTTATTCACTCTTTCTGCACCTGCACAGTAGTATGAAGCCGTAGAGTTCATGAGTCCTATGGGCCCTTCCCCATCCCAGCATCCATGCTCCAGATTTTGTGCTGCTGAGCTATAATTTACCTCCCCTGTCCTTGTGTCATCCTGCTTTTCTGTCCCAGTTCAATTCTGTTCTGCCCATTAGGTGACATTTTCACAGCAGTAGCAAAATAGGTAGAGTAGAAGGATAAATGAGATTTCTTCCAAGTAGTAAATACCTACCCTTCAGAAAGCAATTTGTCTTCTTCCCTCCACAGAAAAATGAAAAAATAAAAGTATCTTTCAAGAAGAAAACACCTAATTTCATTTTGTCTTTGCCTCTAATATTTTCATTTAAGGTTTCAAAAAAGTCTTTAAAAAGGCACCAGAATAAACTCCAAAGCTGACTGGTAAACAAAAGCTGCTAGCAGAGAAAATACAGTTGACCAAACATTAAGCTGAGATTCAGTTCCTCTGTTTCCAGGCACAACTGGCTTCTCATCAGGGAAGTACTGTTTACATATAACTTCACCAACCAGCTGTACCTGTGTGGTCTGGTCTTTCTCTTCATTGCAGCATTCTGTGTTGAACACTTCAGGCTAAACTCATTTCTGGTTTTGATCCTCTTGAAGATGATGAAAAGATCAATCTGTCCTATCACATATCAAACCAGGGTATATTTTAACTGGTTGTGTTTAGGTTACAGATTATTGTACTGAAGACTAAAGTGGCTTTCAGCTGTAACAGACACAGGAGCAGATTCTTCTCCAATGCAAGTACTATTAACTTCAGGCTACGGACTGAAGGTTTAACATAGCACAGAATAATTTTTAAATGTTCTTATCAGGCCTTAAAAATTACCTGTCCATAGTAGGGTCCCCCCCTTTCATGACATGCTTAACTAAGAAAATACATCCCGTGTTTATTTTAAAAAGCCACAGCACTTAAAAATCAATAGCTTTTCTCTTTACATGACTGCAGATAGAGTAACTTTTAGATAGGTGGAGTGGAGGTACAAAAAAACGCACCCTTATCTGGCCAAAGAAACCCTGGAAATAAAATCCTCCTGCCTGAATTTTGAGCATTCTTTGCTAAGGGAAGGACAGAGCTGGGGGCAGCTGATCTCCCTGGTTTGCTTCAGCACTTAGGGGAAGTTGTCATGGTAGTCAGTGACCTGTGCCATCCCTTCTGCTGTCCCACTTCTTCCTCCAGCACAGGGCAAGAGCACCACTCTCAGCAGTGGGTCTTCCAAATCACAGCCTCAGAAGTATTTCATCTACATGTGTTCATTTCCTCAGAGCTGTGAGGAACCTAATAGAAAAAGTGAAATAATCTTTGCATATGCGGTCTATCTCTCATTTTTCACCATACATTTACAGCACCTTCACCACACTGTCTAACTGTAGCTACCTGACTTTTTTTCTAGATGGTAGCAAAAACTCGTATTTTAAAAAAGCAGTGACATGCTTGGTGACCCAGCAGTAAATTAAAATCATCATATACAATGTGTATGAAATAGAAAATCGAATTTTGATGCAACAAAACTGACAGTTCCATTTAACAGAGAAAAAATGAATGCAGACTCCTGTGTATGAAGGACTGACTTAAAGGGTCTGTGCCAATTTTCCAAGATGAGAAAGCTGATCAAAAGAAAATACATGTATTTCCATGTGACACTGGTTGTACGCCTATTCCAGTGAAATTAGGCTTAAAAAGCGTTATATCACAGACACTGGCACTTTTTCCTCATTTTGCTGTGAGTTTTTTCAGAAAACCCAAAGCCTGAACTCTCAAAAATATCTGAGTATAGTAAATTCCACTTATTTCAGTGGAACTGGCACTGAACACAGTGATTGCACAGTCAGATCTATCTATGCCATCAAGGTGTGCTGTCTGAGACAGGAGAAGTTTAATTTCGCACAGTATATCATCCCTTGCTTAGTAGCTTCCTACCATTAGCATAGGTATGCTGTGAAACAGGAAGAAGAAGTTATTACTGTGTGTTTACAAATGTAGTATGGTACTTATACTCAAAATACCAGAATTATAAATCAAACCCTTCTGCTTGTACTCACCAATTTTGATAGGACAGCAGCTGGCACAAAAAAAGCCCAAAAGAACTTAATAGGTAAAATTCAGTTTTTTCCACCCAAAGTCTGGTTATTCCCATGTGAAGAAGTCTGAGAGAGAAGCTTTGGATTACTTGTTTCCCATTTGTGCATTAGTTGCTCAGTACACTTAGGGCAAAGAAAGTCCTACAATTATGTCCTTCTCTCACAAAAGAGTGGTTCTGCAAGTATTGCTATAGAGTTTCCCTTTTCTATAGTTTCTAACACAAACCAGAGAAGGTCACATTCAGACTGCACTAAATAGTTGTCTTCATTCCAGATCAGAGGATTAAGCTCAGGTTTAAAATTAAATGTAAATTACAAATAAGTATTCAGAAAACGTTAATTAAAAGTATTACGTTCCTGACTCATTTATTGCTCAGCAAGGGTTCCTAAGTATCTTAGCTGGAGAAAGGGGCCATTCACATTCCTCCTTTTTTTTGACCAAGTCATTGTACATGTCTTAGGTTATCCATTTGCAAGTTAATGTAGTGCTGAAGCAAAGGTTTTCATTTTAAAGAAGTAATATTTCACAGCAAGATATGTTCCTGCAAGATGTAAAACAATCTTTTTCTAAAGCACTGGGAGTTAATCAGCCTTTCTCTCCATTGCTACAGAGAGGATTTGAATGGCATAAGATGCTGATTGCTTAGATCCCAGAGTCTATAGAAAACCCAATACGATTACATTTTCCTCCCTTTGTTATCAGAGTTTATTGTATCTTGGTGTTCAGGTTTTAAATAGTGTTCAAGTAAGAAAAATAAATTAGGAAAAAGGTATTTTCTGAGTCTTCTGAATAACGATGGCATTGCATCAAAGCCCCACATGAATGCATGAGATGGAGCTTGCAAATGAGTAGCAGGGGGATCGTTCCCTGTCCCTGCGTGTGCCCAGGATGTGTTTCACCCTGAAGCCACGTCCTGGGGAGCAGGGCCCTACCCTGGCCTGCCAGCCATCTCCTGCAAGGACTCACAGTGCCACAGCGACACTGTGACGGTGGCACTGCCCCTCCCGGCCCCCTCGCAGCGTCTCTCTTTCACATTTGATCTTTATAGTTTACATACTGGAGCGATTTGGTTTGCTGGATTCTGGAAATGTCTCCAGTTAAAATGCGAGTGTATTAACCTGCTGTACTGAGTCTCTTTTGTTTCTCTTTACCAGAGTGCTGCTTGCCAATTTTTATGACTACAGCAGATTTTACTATTCAAACAGAACCAGATGGAACACCAGTTCAAAGAACATGTCAGAATTAAATATTTCTTTTTTAATTAGTTGCTTCTGATTTATGCAAAAAAAAATTAACATAAGAGTGGGAGAATGTGCCATGAATCCAGATGCAACACAGCCCACACAAGCATTATCTTTTCTCTGTCAGAGACACAGAAGCTTTTTCTTTTATTCTTTTCTTGTCTTTTCTTCTTTCCTTATTGTTTCTGGATTTCATTTTTCTTATGCTTTCTGCATCTTTTCCTTCTCGAACCGGCCTCATAATGAAGACTGAGGTTCTCTTATGTTTATCAGTCATACATTTTCACCATTATCCGAAATTTTCCCTCATAGAGACTGGCTGAACTGCTTCTGAGAAAAGTTAATCCTGTGACCCCAGCATCAGTAGCTCAACCTGATAGCATCTTTTGACTCTATTCTTTGTTTTCAGTTGGGGAATCTTTACACTTAGGTTTTTTTCTTCAGCAGAAAGGGACTTAAGCAGAAGGTGAAGATTGTGAGGAATATATATTTCAACTGCTAAAGAAAGGTTCATTTCCCTTTTGCTGCCAAGAATTTCTATGTCTTTGGCTTGAATGTTTGCTCATCTTTTCTTCCATGCTTCCCCATTTTTGCCAAGTCACATAAGCATCAGTTTAGTAAAACATGCTGGCCGGGGACAGTTGTTAGGCATAGACTATAAGTTGAGCATGTGATTAGCTGCTTTCCCTTTTCGGGCTTTCAGGATGTTCCTGTCAAGGTCAATGAGAAAGACTCCAGTGACTCAGAAGAGATCTTAATACCAGCAATATTTTCTCTGCCCTTTATGGAGCTACCACAAGTATCACTGAGGGTTCTACACAAAGATTTGAGGTAGTTTACAGGCTTAACTATTTTCACTTAAATCCAGGATGAATATTTACAGCCTGTCATTAATCAAGGAGTTGTGCTCTTGTAATGACTACTCATTTCAAGAATGAAGACTTTTGGAATTAATTATTTAGACTATTTTCAGAATTTCTACTGGAGCCTGTCCCAATTTTACTTAGCATTTCAATCTAAGAAATTAAGGAATTAAGTCATAGTTGTATATACCTCATGAGAAAGCATGATTGGCCAAATCAACAGCAGTGTTAAGAAAATAGATCAACTCCTGCCTAATTAAATGTTTGACAGAACGGTGAAGCATCACAACAGTTAATCTGACTCCGAGCACTGTATGCTATCTAGGGAAGTGACACGGTTCTCTAAAAATATTTGCTTTGGTATGTTGTGTCAAGTGATGGATTGTACAGCTTTTCAAGCCACAAGAGATGCCCACAACAAAAAGCTTCCTGTTGTTAATCAAACTCCAGCACTCAGTGCTTTATTTTCTCAGGCTGTTGAACAGACCTACAGTAGAAGTGTTAAAAGCTGGCAAAACTGCTCCCTTGCTGCAGCTCCCTCAATGACTGTATTTTATTTAACAAGGCAGATTTTCATTCTGAAGATAAGGTCTTCCATACTACAGCCTAGTTATGTATGACAACAGGAAGCAGCAATATTAATTTCAAGCCGTGTCGTTCTTTATCCAGCAGTTTGCTCAGATTTGCTACATGATGCATTATGCAGAGCTAAATGTTATTTTTTTCCTTCTCCTTAACTGGTCTCAAATAAAATGTGTATGCCACCCCTTGCATATCTTTGTCTTAAAAATGTGTCACCCACCTGCATTTTTTGGAGACAGCAATACAGCAATAAGAATATTTCTCCTGGATGGTAAGAGATTGCAGAATAAATAGAGAGGAAGTAATTCATATGTAGAAACAGATAGTGCCTTGCAATATGCTTCTGTAGGAAATAAATTGATTTTAGAAATAGGAACAAGTGAGGCTTTTTCGAAAAAAACATGAACATTTCTCTCCTGGAAAAAAAAATACACATTCGAGATGCTCCTCATTTTTTGTAAGTTAGGGGCCCATTCCTATAGGCAAGTCTGCTCCCAGACTTGCACTTTCAAATAAAAATCTTCACATTGCAGCACCGGCAACTATCAAAGGCTGTGTTTTTGGATAAGGTCCTTAGGCATCATTTTCCAAGAGAGATATGCTTCTTAATCTGAATGAAAGTGAAAATTTGAAAAAAAAAAAAGAACTTGAAACATGCTGCCGTTAGTCAAAGCTGAAACTCTGGTCATGGAAATAAAATGTGAAGATTTCAGGTTTGGAGACAGCTGCCTATCTCAGATCACAGCCATAAGGCTGGCAATAACTTACAAAATCGCTTGCATTTTCTAAAATAAATACCAGATGTTTGTTTATCATATGTGCAGAACGTTAAATGTCAAATAATTGCAGGGAAATGCATTTGATGTTCATCTTCAAAAGTACTGTATTTCAACACCACATCTCTTCACAGTCACTCTAACATGAAACACAAGTCCTTGAAACAAAAAGGACCAAGAAGGCCAAAACAAAAAGCTAGTTATTAGACTTATATTACAATCATAGCTGGAGTAGCCTGCGTCTGAGAATAAATGGGTTACCTCTGGTCATGTTAACACTTGGAGACTTCTTTGGAGAGGACATACTGTGTTGACTGGAACTTATACAGAGAGGCGGACTCTATAGACATGAGCCTTCAAGATGCAAAAGAATTCCTATGTGGTGACAGCTGTTCCAGAGCTATCACCCTCTGCGCTAATTCCTCTGGGAAAAATAGAGAGGAGCTGTGTCTTATCACTGCTACACTTCGGTACCTTCAGGTTCCAGTTGTTACCAGCAACTGGTATGGTTGAACTTCAGTTCTAAACAGTCCCAGTGACATTTAGAATCTGTGTTTTATGGACAACTTTTTGCATTTTATAGAAAGCAAAGTATCAAAAAACATTGGAACAAAACCAAAATGCATCACAAACTGATTAATTAGGGGAAGCATAACAGCCCATTACAATGTGTCATGTAGTTTCCAAGGCAGTCTTCTACATAATTCATTTCTATCACCTTACTTAGAGAAGATTGCTACATTTAGAGCTTAATTTGCAAACATACTTAGGCACCACAGAGGGGTGCACAGTATTGCAATTCTGTTTGCATGCACCTGGAGAGGAGCAGCTCCCCTCTGGACGCCACTGCAAAGAACTGTCAAAGGGAAGTAAATGCCTTAAACCCCACCTCTCTCCTGGACCTTTTCCCTGACGTAGACTTAGTACTAAAAATTCCAAGAGACCCTTCTGCTTCTCTGTTGGTTAATCTTACCTTTCTTGTTTGCACTGCTTGTTTCTCACAAAACACCAGTGGAGAAATGTTATTCTTCTTTCCTCTATCACTTGTGAGCAAACAGCCCCTGGCATGCAGCAGGTCTGGGGTCACAGCTTGCTTTTGCACAGGGTTTAAAACTGTGCTGAACACTCGAGCTGTCAGACTCCAGGAGAGGACTACTGTTGACATAGTTCTGGTTCTCAAGAGCACATAAAGATTTGCTGACCTGGAGAGAGAGCAGATCTGTGTGAAGAGATGTGCACCCTAATAAAGAGAGCCCTCCTTCCTCCAGTAGTATCTTTCTCAGTTACTGGATCCAGGAGTGTTAATGAGGTTGCCTTTCCTTCCTTAATTATAGGCAATAAATCAGAAGTCCTCTCAGAGTGTCCCTCTCTCCTAGTGAGAGAGTTCTGCCAGGTTTTAGGCATGAAAGTACATATCCATATCCGTTGTGTATTTGGGACTTATTCCTGGGCAGTAAGATGGATGCTGTAGGATATTCAGTGCCCTGGACTTAAGAAGGTATATTGAATCCCAGAATTTGGGACCAAGCGAAATTTGGGGGCCTGAAGTTTTCTGACAAGACAAGCCCAAGGCCTGAATGGTCAGTGGTTGGTTGTAATTGTTAAGTTAGGTGTCAAATAATCAAATCTCCCTAAGCCATCAATGTTAAATTTTTACTTGGCTTCAAATACCTAGAACTCTTGTAGTAGGCCATGGCTTGACTTTGTTCACAATGAAGTACTTACTGTATATTAAAAAGCCTCTACGAGAATAATTTCAAATCAGTTGGAATGGTACAGGCTTGGGACCCTAATCATTTCAAAACTGAAGAGCTGTTTCAAATTGTAAGAGAAGCAGATCATTTAAATAACTTAGCTCTGTGCTCCCCCAGACTTCCAGATTTTCAAGTGCACTTCAGTCTGGAAGTGAATGTAGTATTGGACATAACTCAGTGCAGCACACTTTACAATCAGCAGAGTACAGCTTGGAGAGCATTTGAAGTTAAGCTGAGATTGCTCAGAGCAATGATGCCCAGATTCCCCCATTAACTTTCAGATTGCAACAATCTAACATCTGAGACTCTCCAGTTACTTTAAATCACTTGATTGTTTTTGTGAGGTGGTGCTGGGATTTTTTTTTTAAGACTGATTTTTTTTTTTTTTTTTTTTATCACACAAAAACAAAATGTTGCAGTGTTTCACCCCTAAAGATAAGGGCTAAAATGTTACATACAGACTTTATGAGCCTTACAAACTGGGGCAGGGGCTTTGCCCTGAAAGCCAGTTCTATCTGTCACACACAAGGCTGCTATTCTTGTGTTGGAGGACTCCTAAATGCCTTGCATATGACATGGGCACTAAGAGAGCAGACACTCTGTTCTCAATAGTACTTCCTTCAGCCTTTTGAGAGAGAATGCAGAGCATGTTGATTTAACTGCTCCAGTGCCTTTGGATATATGACATACATCCAGGAAAAAGGATGCCTGTGGGACACAGGACACATACATTCTGCATCCTACATGATTTGGAAATAGTGAAAAAGCCTGGGACATTCATGGGGGCATTCACTTTAAAAGGGTTTATTCAATCTATTATTATCCTACTAAACTCTGGACAACTGAAGTTAGGGGAATAAATTACACTGATTAATATTTTGTGAATAGTGTAATTTTATACTGAAATTAAATTACCTGCTTTAGGAAACAAAGAGAAGGTTCTAGCTGCAGAGGAAGAGGGTGAAGAATTTAATTTTAATCGGTTTGTCGTTATGGCTAAAAAAAGACTGTAAGGAAATGGCAGAGGTTTCAAAACTGTGGTCACCAACCTGACTGTGAGAAAGTTTTGTGCATTTCAGCTACTTGGCAGCTGGACTTGTTCACTGGGCTAAGGGTTTCTTTTGCAGAAGCAGAGCTTAGTAGCTGTAGCTGAGTAGCTGTATTTCTGCACCCCACGTCATTCTCCCAAATATGTTGATACTTCTTTGATGCCACATGATGACCTAGATAAGGAAAACACCTGGATGAAAAGCAAATAATGGGAGAGAACAAGGTTAACCTAAATCACTTGTCCATTTGTAATGGACAATGTACTTCCATGAGAGAAGGACAAAGAGAGAGGAGAGTGAAGAAGACAGATGACTTCTCCAGCAAATTTAAAATGACATTGTTTCTAATGATAGAAGTTCATGGCATTTGACAGTTGGAACAGAATTATTGCACTTGTGCTAATGCTTCCCTCTGTTTTCCTCAAATACATCATACAGTACTAACAACTAATTTGCCTTTTTCCCAGCAAAATCACTCAGTGATTTGTAATTATCTTGTGACCAACTAATATACATTGGGATTCTTTTCGTCTCCTCGATTTGCAAGTGATGATCTTCTGGGTTTTAGCAGAATTCTTGTTATCATTCCCTAAGTGCTCAACTTTGACATTATCTTAGTAAATTCCATCCCATTTCTACTGCCACAGTCCTCAGGGTCACTCAGTTCTCACTGCATGAGTCTCCTCTGTGTTGGCAACACCTTGCAGCTTAGTGTCCTTAGGGAATTTCATTAGCATCTATGCAAGGGCTTAATGAAAGTATTAAGTGAAGTTGTTCAGCAGACTGGTCCTTGAAGAATTTCTCTAGTAACTCCTCTGCAGTCTGGTGGTTCCCACTTGCGCTGATGGTGCCTCTGGTTCCTCCCTCACAGAAGAAAGAGAATTCTCTGGCGTGTGAATAACATACCTGCCTAATTAGGCAAATTTTCCTATCTTCTGTGATGGCACTGTTTACAAAAGAGGAGATTATGTCTCTGTTATTGTCAACAATATTTTGCAGTTTGCTTTATATAAAATCCTTATTATTTTTGTAAAACAGGGTGAGGTAGAGAAGGTGCCACTGCTGCAATGTTGTTCTGCTCTGAACTGGTTGTCCTCACATTCCAAATTATTCTCCACCACAGGTAGATCTGGGCCTTCTCCGCTTTGTTTCTGGAATTGGGACCCAGGGAGCAATCTCAAAAGAAACAAAGAAAGAATATTATCTGAAAACATATCGTGTAGATGTCAGCTCCAACGGAGAGGACTGGATTACACTGAAGGAGGGAAACAAGCCTGTTGTAAGTATTTTTTCCTCTTTTTTGTCTCTCTTCAGCTCAGAAATAGTCTGTTGAACTGTTTACTTGCTGTCATCTGCTTAAAAAAGAGGAATAAGGCTTAGTCTGGTTGATCAGCACGAACTATTCCCCAAATCCAAAAGCCAGCTTTTGTCTCAGTAGTAATGGGCCACAGAAATTTTTTATGCAAAACCTAGAGCAGCTGAAAATGGTGTAAGGTGATTCCCTATCTGTTGAACTCACCGTAATTTGAGTCATTTTGTGTCTTTTTCCTGGACTGTTCTGCTGTTTCCCTGTTTCTCAGAGATTTTCTATGTGACCTTGAAAAAAACGTTATGCAGAACTTTTCAAAAAATGTCTCTGTCCGTTATGTGCAGTGAAGCTCTGGATATGCAATGTGTCAGTGCCTCACCTCCCTGTGCACAGCCATGCAGGACTGCTAGCAAGTGATTAGTGGTTTGTGAGACTTCCAAGTATCTCAGTGATGGGGGTCATGCAGACAGATGATTAGGCACATCTTTCCATCCTTATAGATTTTTATCACCTTTCCATTTATCAGTAGATTTGCTCTCTGTGACCTCCCAATGAAACAGCTTTAGACACTTGTAAGAAAAATTGTCATTATCTGCTACCGTGAGCATAAAGCTCATTACTGAGAAGTCAGTTCTGCTCCAGCTCTCACATGAATAGCCCCAGTGAGGCTGTGCCTCCCTTCCCACCTCACTTAGGATGTGCCTGAGAGCAGCATCCCCAGAGGCTGCCAGGAACTGATGCAATTGGAAAAGTTTTGTGGTACCTCCCTCAAAGCAGCTTTTTTGTGACCCTTCTGTAAAGACACAGAAGAGCTGTGCAATATCAAACCCTATCAGTGTAACCCTATCTAGCTCTAAATATTTGGTTACTGGTTTGTCCTTGACTCATCTGTAAGTGCTATGCCAAGTCCACTACATTTATCTAATCAGCATGGTACCAGTGTTTAACAAATACATCTTGCTTTTTGGAAGCACTTCGGAAAATAATAAAAAATTAATACTTAAAGCCTCTGTCTCACAGGTATTTTCCTAGTTTTACAGGAAGTTCTAAAAGACAAATGACACAGTGTGGGCACTGTACAGTGATGTATATGAAGACACTATAATTGACTTGCCCAAAGTCACAAGAGGGGCCAGCACAGTGGCTGCTATGAGACATGGGGTTTCCTGGCTCTGGATTCTGTAGTCTGAACAAATGCTTCTTTCAAAATCAGACCATGCCTGATTTTCATTACCAGCTTCAATTTGTAAACTCTCCAAGAGTGTATTTTACATGAGTTTCTCTTGCACATGCTGTCCTTAATTAGTGAGAATATTTCCTAAACCTGTGTCACTTGTACAAAGGGTTCATTAAAAAAATCAGTTTTCTAAAATGGCAGTATTTTGCTGTTGATCAAGACAAGAAAAATGTATGCTCCAGTCTCCCTCCCAGATATTTTAATTCAAATTAAAAGTTTGCAGCTGCAGGTCTCAAGGCAATCATACACCAGTGTTGAACTAACTACATATAAGAATCTGTATACTTTTGAGAAAAGTCTTCTCTTTTCTGTGAGATGCAAACTCTGAGAAAACTACAGCAGGTCTTCACCGGAAAAAAAAAAGTTTCTGGAAAGAAATGCAGTTCCATTAAAAATCTCTTACTAGATATGAAACCCTTATCCTAAATTACTTGAGATGTAACTGAGCCTTATGAGTTGACAGCTGTGTGCTGTTAGCCTCCACTCCAAATTAATGCAGCTACTGTAAGGAACAAACAGGAAAGAAGGACAGTGTGTGTAAGAAATGGGAGAATCTCCCATAAAAGGAGAAGGGTCTGCATCCATGGGAAACAACAGGAAATTGGTCCCCTCTATGTGAGGAAGAAGCAGGAAGCTGAATCACCTTCTTTGGACTGGAACATTGCAAGGTTTTGGCTGGGCTAGGAAGGAGTGTGTCTGCAGGATCCTCAACATGAAAGCACAGCACAATCATGTGCTTCTGGTGGAAGTCTCATTGTTCATCTAATTTGACTGCCAGCCTTGGGGGATGCAGGGAGAAACTTGGAGCCTGCTATATAGATTTTAAATAGACTTCATTCTCAATATGCAAGAAGAGAGAAATTCTGAGAACTTGTTGAAAAAGATTTGAAAACAGGAGGTTAACAAAGCAAGGTTTGCACAATAAACCTTTAAAATATTAAGCCAAAGGTCAGCAAAATAATATATGTTTTTATCATAATTCCATATAGGATTTTCATGTGTTCTAATTGAAATCCGAATCTTTAATTTTAGCCTGAGATTCTGAAGCTTTCTGCAATATTCTATGAGCGTACAAGAAATAAAACTGCTCTAGTGGGGCACTGGGGGATTCTTCCAGGACACAGAAGTTGTTGGGTGACGAAGACCAGTGTTTGTCGTTCCTGCATATAGATCTGGGCATTAGGAACAACTTTTTTAGTATCATTGAACACCTTGCATCTTCAGTTTTCCTCTCCAAGGAAAGCAAACCTGTCTGCAAAAATTGTGTTAGGAGATTAATGAAATAGTTTCCCACGCAAGTCTTTTGTCTCAGCCCCCACAACCAACCCTGGTTAGACCTCATATCATAACTATCTGTAAAACACAGAACTGTAAACACCATTTAAGAGAAAGCCTAACAAATATATACTTTTTCTCTCCACACAAAGGTATTTCAAGGCAATAGCAATCCCACTGATGTTGTTTACAGACCTTTTGCCAAACCAGTTTTAACACGGTTTGTGCGAATCAGACCTGTGTCTTGGGAAAATGGAGTTTCACTCAGATTTGAAGTGTATGGCTGCAAGATAACAGGTAGGTCTTGGTAAAGATTATAAAATCAGGGGAATTTATTGTGCCTGTGCTGTGAGATTTATTTTTATGAGTAAAATTCATGATCATGATTTTCACCACAATCTGAATGCAGAAATGTTAGAAAAAAGACAATAAAACACCACAACCCAAACATCCAGTGTTATCTGAATATTTTTCTGACACTATATTTTAGTTTTAATTACTTTTATTGCAATCACTTTACAGCTTCATGCAAAATTCCTGAGATACACAGATATTTTGCAACTTCCCAGCTTATTTTTCCCTTCTAACCCTCCAGTTCCTCTCTCTTATGTCTGCTATTCATAGCTAGTTTTCAGCAGGTTTCTCAAGGAACAAACATACATGACTAGATTTAAAAGGATTGCCAGGTACAAACACTTAGATGAAGCCTGTGCAAGTAATGATGTTTGTAGTCAAGGTCCTAGTCGTGATCAGTATTGTAATGTAACTCCTTTATATCACACAGTTACCTGTCAAAAATTTTTTAGAAATATCTTTTTTACTGTTTTAGATTTTCCCTAATTCCTACACAGTGGAAGTGCCTTTATCTGTAAAGTAAAAATACAGCCTACAGTTAAAAGAAAATGTTAATTATTTATTAGACTTTAGAAAGCTAGTTTTTTCTAGCACATTTTTTAGCACTTAATACAGTTCAAAGCCACTAATTTTTAATAGTTCTAGGGATTTTTTTTTTCTCTTAAGGTGTTTCTTTAATCTTGAAAATGTTTCTTAGAGCTGGTTTCCATGCAGCAGGAAAATAAGATTGCTGATTACTTTGTTAGAGAATTTCAAGTCATTCCATGAAATCTTTTCAGATTAGATGTAAGTAATCAGAACTACTGTTACATTCTATGTTAGAATTCTTCATTCCTTATTAGCAGGTACTCCTAATTTTTTTTATCTAGGATCATAAAAGAAGCAACTATTTAGCTTTTGTGTTGCCTGAAGAAGTCTGAGAGATGAAAGAAATGATTTAGGAAAATCTCAAGTGCAACAATAAATTATATTTTAATGTATGAAGATTTCCATTTCCAATGTCACCAAAATTAGGTAATCTGCAACAGGTTTTGGCTGGTTTGGGGAGTTTTCTCTGAGGAAATATTCACAAATTCACGTGCCCCTGCACTCTTTGCCTTAGCAAGAAGAATAGAGAACAAGAATAGAATAGATTTTTCTGATCCTTTTGGTTCCCACTAAGCCAAAAATACTTGTGGTATTTTGGTACTTCCTGCTAAAACTAGGATGTGCAAGTTTGAACAAATGAAAATTATATAAAAATCAAATAGATTATTTTGAATATAAGTAATAAATAAGTAATTAGTTATGATAATTGAATTGTCTGACATGTCCTGTTTCTGTTTTGGCACTTGTTCAGAATAACTATTTAATTTGTTTGGAATTTTTTTTCTCCGTAGATTATCCTTGTTCTGGGATGCTGGGCATGGTGTCTGGCCTTATTCCTGACTCTCAGATTACTGCGTCTACTCAAGTGGATCGAAACTGGATCCCAGAAAATGCTCGCCTCATAACCAGCCGCTCAGGCTGGGCGCTGCCACCAACTACTCATCCATATACAAATGAATGGCTTCAAATAGACCTCGGTGAGGAAAAAATAGTGAGGGGCATAATTGTCCAAGGAGGCAAGCACCGAGAAAACAAAGTGTTCATGAAAAAATTCAAAATTGGCTACAGCAACAATGGATCAGATTGGAAAATGATCATGGATTCCAGCAAGAAAAAGATAAAGGTAAGGGTGAAAACTCTGCACTAAAGGAAAGTTGAGTTCAAAAAAAAGTTTGCATTACATTACTACATGTCTCTATCTGACATTGGAAAAGGCACACAGCTGGGGTGAATCCAAGTAGGAAGACTCCAAGGGCAGCAGCCCTGAAGGAATGCTGTGGGAGCTGTCCCATGCCTCAGGGCATGAGCTGGCCTTAGGACATTTGCCTCTCTGGCAGCAAGTTTTGCCTATTCAACAGCTAATTCAGGCTTGACTCCTGGCAACCTTGGTGCCTCTGTGGCCCACAATTTACTGCAAAATCCCATGCAATGGGACTTAAAAGTCTACTCTAAAAAGCCAGACTCTAAAACACACAGTGAACAAATTTATTTGAGACAAATTTATTTGAATTACTTTTATTTTGCTTCTTTTCTATCAGAGCTATGGAATGAGAATGGTGTTACTCAGCTCAATGGGGTACCTGTTGTATTTCTCAACTGCCTGTCGATTGCTTTGAGAGTTTCACAGGCTCTCTGTAATGATCTGATCCAAGTCTCTCCAAAATAAAGTGATGAAGTTTTTGTTATCCCATCCCAAGTGAAAAGTACTATTGTACTGTCACAAGGGAAACATCTTGGATGTTGCTTGGGAAGACATTTGCAGAAGAGGGCCTAATTAATTTCTGGGTTAGATTTCAAGGAAAAGAAAATTATTGTGTCCCAGAAGAGTTTCTGGGAATGTATCTGTTTTGATTTGTCTTTGAATGTATGCATTTCAGGACCTAAATTGCACAGCTTATTTACACCAAATCCCATTGAAGTCTTCCATCCCATTTTGCTATCGCTGCTCACAAAGTGAATTTTTGCCTTGAAAGGGACGACCCTTTCTTAGTCCTCCTACCCAGTTCCTTGAGGAAATGAGTAGGCATGCAGCCCTGTCACTAATTGGTGCTGTAGTACTGAGATGACCAGGGAATCGTATACCAAAATGTGCCCTCAAAAGGCAAATTGTTGTGGCGCTTGGCAGATGGGAATTCTGGGAGTTGCTCCATATCTCATCTGTGTTAGTTTGAAAATTAGATGTAAAAACTGTTTTGCTGTATAGACTCATCCATTGGAGGAACCTGTGTTTCCTTAAAGGAAAAGCTGAGTGGGCCCATGGATGTAGCTTTTCCAGGCAGATTTGGTAAATATTGGACTTCATTCTCTCCTGTTTTAATCTCACTGAATATGTCTGCATTTTCTCACTTTTCATCATTTGTTTGGGGGATTAAAACTAAACGGATTCAGCCTTTGCAGTCATCTCCTTTCTCTTGTTACCATGAGTTTTGACTTCATCATAAAGTGTGAAGGGAGTGTAAATCAACAATGGGATCTTACCATTTTCTTTCTAAAATAGATGTTGTTTTGACATGTACTTCTACACTGTGGCTCAACGAGGGAAAAAAATAATGCCATATGCTTTCGAAGCAGCGTGCCGTCTGCTGCATGGCTTTCTGTTTTCTAATACAGGCACTTGCCATCATTGTCAGAAGTTAGCAGTTTGACAAGAAAACTAGTGTGCTAACTAATGCACTGAGCCCATCCTCAGCTTTCATCACCACCAGAAATTAACTTTCAAGATTAATGGAATGGAGAGGGCTGGAATTCAAATCTCTTGTGGCATAATTATAGTCCTTCCTAAAAATTCAATATGTTTAATAAACTTTATTCCAAAGCACAAGTCTTCTTTAAAGAGAATAGGATAAATCCCGTGATTTTGAAGTCTGAGGAATTTTAAATGTTAATACTGGAATGTAGTGTTTTTAACTGTAAGTAGAGCTGGATGGGACAGGATGCTATAATGAGTCACAGCAGGAACATGGATTAGAAACAGCCCTGCTATATGAAATGAAACACATCGTTTCACTTGGTTAAAGTTGTGACTTTCAATAAACAAACAACTGCATTTCAGAGAAGAAAGAGCAGTGACAAGCTAAACATAACAACAGAATGTGTCCAAAGGGTGAAAAATTACCTTGTTCCTTAACATGATCTTGTCATTCATGCCTGCAGCTGCTTTCACAAGGACTACCTTAAATCCTTCCTCTTTGACTGACCCAATTTCAGCTGGTTTTGAGTGTGCAAAATGTTTCCCCCTGTAATTATGCTCAAGCACTCAAAGGAGTGAAAATCACAAATCATCAAACAACCATGCAGAACTCCATTTCAAGATCCAATTTGTATTTCTTGTCCATGGGCTTCCTTATTCAAGCTTACTCCATAAAGTCATCTTCTCTTTCATACTTCTTTCCTCCTTCCACTTTTTATGGAAGTGGGATGAGTTGTTTTGCGGGAGTTTTTTGCTGTTGTTTTTGCACTTCCTCTCATCATTTCTGATACAAGAAACTTCAGAACATCCAGCCATTTGGAACATCCTTTTAAAATTTTTCAGCAATGTTTATTTTGATTTTAAAATATGTTAGGCAGATTTTTTTTCTATTCACCATCTTATCTCCTCTTTTGTACAACTATTATTTATCATATCTTATCTTTGTAGTGGAGTAGAGCAATTTGTGACATGGCTTGTATAAAGGACACTCACAAAGTGAAGTTTTGCTGTACACTCCTCTCTCCTCTCCCACAAAGAGTATCAGTATGTGTTTTAAATGAACAGTCAAAATTGAATCACAGGCAGCTCTGCTCTACAAAGGACAATGATTCAATGTAATTCTAGATGCCTATTGAATCCTAATGTCTATGTGTCAGTACTCCATAGTGATGTCTTTTATAAATCAGTTTTCATTATTATATGTTGCTATTAAGACTACTATTAAAAAAGGGAGCAAGGATTCCTCAGATGCATGTGTCTGTCTACTTTTTACACATAAAATGGCATTCATTCTTTTTCATATAGTAGGTAGCTTTTCTGATCATTTGCACTATATTGTTATTCAAATATAATAATATGTAATTCCATGTCAATTAGATCTGACAGGCCTTCTCCACATGAATTTGTGACAACTGTCTTTGGCAGTACAGTGGGTCAACCAGTGCCCCTTGAAGCCACCTTGGAGGTGCAATTTCCCTAGGAAGTGGGAGAAACAGCATTGATGTTAACATTGTTTTTTCAGTTTAGTTGTTCACAGTCTCCCATCACCATTGGCTTTTGCTAATGGCACTCTGTAACCAGTGGCCAGGAATGATTGTGATCATAATGCAGAGGTGTACAGTAAAAAAAGGAAAGCTTTTAGAACTGCACTGAAAATACAGGAAGCAATCGGGTTTACCTGTGCTGGTTTTCTGCCTTAGGAATTCAGCCATCTTTTCCCAAAGCCTCTGTTTTCTCTGCCCCAGATGAATAGAAGTTCATTGGAGGCTGGATTTTGTTCTCATCCAAAATGAAGGGTATCTGGTGCTTTCTTCCTGAAGAATGCTTTTGGCTTCACAGCTATATATTAGATGTATTTTATGGTAGCACTTCTAATCTTAAATTTGAACTGCAGTTCAAAGAGGTTTTTTAGAGTCTTGCAATTTCACTAATTCGTGGAAAATGTGAAAATACTTTTACTTCATTGTTACATATATTTTCATATTTTGTGCTTTATAGACTTCTGTACATGATATTCTGAAGACTTTTTTTGCTATAAAATAGGGTAAAAATAACTACTTTTGCCTATCTTGGGCTATAAAGCTTTCATGCCAAAGACTGTTTCTTTGTTCAGTTGATTCCTTCTAAGGATTGATCATCTACATGGGAGCACTTGAGGTCTTGTTCTAAGTACAAATTATAATGTGTTCTATATGCAAAAGATTACTGAAAAGGGGAAACTGAAGGTATCAAACAAATGCCATTGAGAGTTGCATTATGTCTGAAGAACCCAAAGTGCAATTCAAAGAGGTTTTTTTTGTCTGAAATGTACATTTGCTGACCTGCCTTGCCTGTTGGATTATATTGGAGTTTTGTCAGGAAGCAGCTTTCTTCTCTTTCTTCTAATTCTTCTTCAATAGCAGTCTCAGTAGAAGAACTCTTGCAGCTACTGCTCCTGAAGTTTAATTTATGCCTTTTGAAATAGCTACAACTTGTGAAGCTCTGTCACTAGGGGAAATCAGATTGAAATTTTCTCTTGAACAGTTGGATTATTATTGTAACCACTTAAAAGGTGACAGGATCTTCACCTCAGCCATTTTTTTTCCCTGAGAAGTGTAGGAAATGTCACCCAGTTAAACCTCAGATCAGAGCGTCATTTAAAAACATGTCTCATTAAACACTCAGCTCTTGTTATGACCCTGATGGATTGGTTGCTACTGAGTTTATGAAAAATGAAATGCATTACTTTTCCGAGAAGCTTTAACAATGTATTTTCCATTCTCATTTAGGATAGGAATGCCTGACACTTATTATTAAGCCGTTAGAATATGGCCTACTGTTCACCTAATTCAAAGGCTCGAGAATGAAGGAAAAAAAGATGAGTGTGGAAAATAGACTTTTTTTTTCTTTTTTTCTTTTCTTTTTTTTTAACAAGTGGCATTTGTCATGCTTTGCAGACTTTTGAAGGCAACACCAACTATGACACGCCTGAGCTGCGGACTTTTGAACCTGTATCGACACGATTCATACGCGTGTACCCTGAGAGAGCCACACATGGGGGACTGGGGCTGCGAATGGAGCTGCTGGGCTGTGAACTTGAAGGTAATTGCTCTGCTAGAAATGAATGCACTTTATTATTTTCATAAATACATTCTATACTTGGTCTGCTGCTGAAGACTGCTGTGTCTGCACAGGCAGCACATCGGACCCTCGCTTCCATGACTGCCATTAGTGCTGATTCTTGGCCTATTCAGTTCCTCCCTGCAACATTTGAATGTGCCCAAGGCACAATTATTATTCTTTTTCCTTTTCCTTTGTTGAATCACAATGATATTCTCCACATGGTTTTCCATTCCCTTAAGCAGCCTCATGATTATACTTTTGAGAATCATAGAGCTATTAGGAGAGAATAAAGACAGGAACTTAAATTTTATGTTACCATGATACAACCCTGGAGGAGATGTTTTCCGAGAATGCAGAGGGAGCTTTGCAGTAAATATAGTAATTTTGTCCCTCTATCCTTCAAAGGACCTGAAAGTCACACCACAAAATATGGTGGGCAAAGATCACTTGACTGGACAGGGTCTGTGGTGTTACTTCTGGGGGCCTCTTTGTTCTTTACTAAGCTTTAATTTTGCAAGAGTATGTAGGAGATGAAAGACCAGGAAAAGCAAAGTTTAGACATTTGTCCTTGGACTGTGACACGAAGTCCGCTTTGATTTTTGTTATATAAACATAATTATTTAACTTCATAGATAACTACAGATAACACTATGTGAATTTAACCATTTTATCTGGTGGATGATGGTGAGGCTTATAAGCTGCACAGGTTAAAAATACACGGAATAACAAACCATATTATTTGGGGTTTCATATGGCACCTCTTATAGAAGCAGCTGAACAGGCTCCCAAGATAAATGGAAACAACTGCTCTACCTCCATTTCTTTCTCACCATTTCTCCCCCAAGAGGGAAGTGTGGGAGGCATTTGCTGTGAGAACTGATGAGTTCTCTGTTGTTTTTTTAGTTTAGTGATTGAATAAGTATGATTTTACTTGGCCCGGAAAGTGGTGAGGTTGGAAATACTTCTTAGTTCCCGCAGGAAGTCCTCCTTTCCTGTGGGAATACTTAGTTCCTGCAGACTATTGTGCTACTTGCTCAGAAAAAAAGAAAACCCAGCACCTGCCTTATGTAAACTCACAACCTGTGGGCAAAGCCCTTCAACCACAGGGCTCCTGTAGCCACCCAGCCGTCCAGGAGTGAGCCTGTGGACCACCTCACAAGAATATATTGCTCAGTGAGATGGAGGAGCCTTTGCTTTTAAGCAAACTGAAACAGCAAGTACAATTTTTTTTTTCCACTGGGTCACATATTTTCACATTTTTCTTTCTGCTATGGTATACTTTTGATGTACACTCACCTGTCGGTCACCCATGGACAGGTGAGGTCAATTCCCATTTGCTGGTGGAAGAAGCACAATAATGCTTAATGTTGTATAATTGCATCTTAAGGAGGGAGTTGAATGAAGTCACTTGAGATTTACTGAGCAAGAAAAGAGCTGAGATAAGAAAAGAAGCATGGAGGTTGGCACAGAGAGGAGTAGAAATCAGATCTCCACCAGTAATGATCAAGGGCAAGTTTTGTGTGCTTGAAGCGTCCCAGGGGGGCATATATGAAATAATGGCAGAGATGTAGGTAAGCTTGAGGCTATATAGGGACAAAGATCAAGATAAAAAACTTAACTGGATGTAGAAAGCTAGAGGGATCCCCCAGAGGGGTTTTTATAGCAATGTGGGTAACAAATGTTCTGCATAATTCATAATAGGTACAGAACTGTTTCTTTAACTAGGGATAGATTGAAGCTGTAAAGCATCGGTCAGGGTCCTAAAGAGGCATGTTTTATCCCGTAATATAGCTACTTCAAAAACTACCACCTCTCCTGACATTTTCAAGCCTAGAAGTCAGTGTATGTGATCAGTGGCCAGTGGACACTGAAGGCAGTAGACGGGAAAAGAAGAATCTGCAAAAGACATGCATTATTGCATAGCCTATAATGAGTGAAAAAGATTGCTAATGAAAATAACAGTAAGTGAGAAGAGACAAAAGCCTGGATCACATTCCAGGCGTGCTTATCTTAAGCCAGGGAACTATACGTGCGGCATGAAACATAAACGCAGCACCAAGTCTCTGCGTTCTAGTTTTCCAGATGTGTGTATGGCTTTGCAGATACTGGGCTATGTGTTTTCTGGCATCTTACACAAATCTGAAGGTTTTAACTGTTAGAACAATGTTCAGACTTTTACTGGTCAGGCAGCAGCTACCGGAAAGTCATCACCAGTAAGGCGCAGGCAGGTGGCCAGGAGGGATGACTGATATCACTGATGTCTTATTTATTTATAACTTCAACAAAAAACAAAAGAAACACCTTCCATGTGTCCTCATTGAGCACAAAGTGATTCCACATCACCCTGCCTTCCTGCTGCTGTTACCAGAACCATGCTCAGACATTTCCTCTCTCACATGTGCTCTGCAGAGAGGTTTCTTCAGTAACCCACTGGGTGCTAGAGAATTACCACCTGGATCATGCCCCCCTCCTGCTCCTCTGCACAGGCACTGGGACTTTGGAGAGCAATAAAATTATGGGCTCTCTACCCCACACACAACCCTCCAGGACTCTGATTCTGCCTTGCCAGGCTTTCACTATTCCTTGATAGGAACAACAAACACCCGTCCACCAGTGAATAGACAGTCTGGAGCTTTGCTGCCCAGCTCTGCTCAGCCCTTGAGTTCAGATATGCCTCACTGCAGGAGGCAGAACAGATACTCCCCATTCCAAAGAAGTACTAAACAACCTTCAAAGTAGAGTTGCTTCAATCCTCAGACACAGCACATGGGGCTCATCAGGATGTTGCTTCCAACTGCATGCTGGTTCCCCAGCACGTGTTTTAACTGAACAACTGGATTTTGTTTCAGTTCCGACTGCTGTCCCTACCATTTCCGAAGGCAAGCCCGTGGATGAGTGTGATGACGACCAGGCAAACTGTCACAGTGGCACAGGTGATGACTACCAACTGACAGGTGCAGAAACCATCCTCATTCCATTGCAGCTTCATTGTAGCTCATATCCATCACCAGCTTAATGTTTGCGCTAATTTAACCACTCAATATTAATGGACATTAGTATGCAGTTTGTATCGTCAGTGCTGTCAAAACATGGGCATCTGCCTTTTACATATGACAATACTTTTGATTGTTTTCTCAGCTATGTAATTTTTGAAGAAAATAATAGTGACTAGATGGAAGAGAGGGCAATTTTTTGAGCAGCAATTGTGTCTAATCAAATCTTCTAATCAAACTTTCTCTTACTAAGAAGAAAAGCTGGACAATACTCTTGAGATTTATTGTCTGAGATTGAAGAACTTGAAATATTGCTTGGTTTACATACAGACTTTCTACCTAAAATTTAGTATAGGACTAAAATCTCATCCCCAAACATCTCCCAGACAGAAACAAAACAGATTTGTTTCATCAGAGCATACTGCCACATACTCACACTACCAGAAATATTTCCATGAGCTTCCCTGCCTACACTGCATTACAGCCACAGAGGGGCTGACATTCTCCAAGCTTCCATCACCAGCAGAAAAATAGAAGTGGGTGATGTAACATAGACTGCATCTGGAACAGAGGAAGCTTGCTAGGTTTCATATCCTCACACTTCTACACAGAATCATTAGTCCTTCTAAGACAGCTGACACTGTACCTCTATGGTTTTGATCTCTTCTTGGAGGTCACTTGTTCCACAAATCTCCATGTATCTTTGATTAGATCTATACATCTGCAGTAATTGAGCTTGTTTTAAGATGCAGCGACACAAGTTATTTCATCACTGCTTCCTGATGTGCTTGGCTAATAAATGTTTATTGCTTCTTATATCCATGACATAAAATAGCATTAAAATCTGGCAATAGCTGTCCAAGAGGACATTGGGTGAGCTTAGGTAAGAGATTGGCTTTTTGGAATGAGCCAAGTAGAACGTAAGGCAGCAGATACAAATGAAAGTGAAAATTCAATATCAAACCCTTTCTGAGCTTTGCCAATGTCTCCTGTAATTGCATGTTGCAAATCATAAATTGAAAAAACAATTCTTGAGTGGAAAAGACAGTGCACAGTCACTATCCCTGCTTTTCAAATCAGTGTCCCAGATGAACCTTATTCTTTTTGAAAACAGCCATGAAGGGAGTCTGATAAAATTGTCTGTATGGTGTTAAGGTAGCTCAGAAAGCTTTCAGTGCTACTAAACAATGCAATTCATTTATTAATTATTCAGAAAAGAAAGAGGCAGGTCAGGAAACACTAGGGCTTCCTGCAGAACCCTACATTGTCTTGCAAAGCCCAATAGGTAGAGACATATTGCACATAGAGGAGGCTCTGTCAGGGAAAGCAGACAGATCTATGCAAGCACCTTCCGTGTTCATAGTCTCTGCACTTCAAGGGGGTCAGGCCTTCATCCCACATGTCCCTTAGGGAACGTTTATTGAGCAGAAGAAAAACCTTCTGGCAGTTTCTCCAGGTTGTGCTTAGGGGACAATTTATAATCTCTAAGACAAGGGAACAGCCACCAGCCTTCCTGAGCACCATCTCTTCTAGGGAAGTGAATGTTTTTCAGTATTAATATTGAAAATTACTGCATTGCCCTCCTACAAAAGTGCAGACACTTAAGTATAATTTATTATTACAACACCTTGAAACCCTAGGCAGTGCATGCCCAGTTGTTCTGGACATTGGAGAAATGCTGCATTGTACGGATGGTGTTACTTACAGCAGTAAAATGCACAGAACTGATTTTACCAATAAATTAATTGTAAACATTCTTTTCTTCCTCCAAAATGCATAGAAGGCAAGTGGGTAAGTCTTGTGGCCCGCTAAGGATAGGAGGGCAGTGAAGAGGGGATTTCATGAGTGCCTTACCCTCTTTTACCCGTTCCCAGAGCACAGCGTGCATGCTCTCGTGGGCGCGACTGTAGAGTCACTTCCCTGACAGCACTTGCACATATGTGAGTGCCACAATGAAGCCTCCCTTGCAATTAACTGTAATTGTGCTGTAGGCCAAATTCCTTCCTGCTCTATTTGGACCCCATACCGAGCTAGTCTATTTGCGTGGTTTATAGCTTTTCCCATCAGATCATTCTCACAAACATAAAGCTGGTACAGCTTGGGCATTCATTCTCATTGGAAGTCATCGTAGTCATCCTTCCTATAATGCTTTAAGCACTTGCTTGCTGGAGAAAAGAAAAGAGGAACCATTGACTGGTAATCAGCACCCCACCGTGCATTTATAATTGTACTAATTTCCTTTTTGTTTCCTTATGAATATTAGGCTTGCTTTAAAAAGTCAAGTATTTTTAAACTATCAATTACTAAGCCTAGGAGAGTGCCATGACCCCACTCACCTCTTGTTTATCTGCAAAGAAAAGGACAAAGGGGAAGTCCTTAATTCTTCCTGCACCTTGAGACATAAGTGAAACCTACCTTAGACTAGATCCTAAAGTCTGGCAATTCCCATGCACCTCTCCTGTGAGCCAGTCTCACAACACAGCTATGAAACAACATGCAGGGAAGCCCCAGTTATACCTCTCATCCCTGATATGGGAAACAACAGGTCATGGGTAAATGAACAAAATAGTGACTCTTAGGAAGTGCCCTAAAGACCAGTTGCTCACCTCCCATGTGATTTGGAGAAAATCAGTGTCTATAAACCAAGGACAGTCACAGGGACATGTTGAGGATGATTTAGTTGGTGTTTGCAAGGACTCCAAAGATACACAGCTTTATTTAATGAAGAGTTCTTGTGTTCTTTTTTGATAAAGGAAAGCCAACTTTTAATGTCATGCTTAAGCTCACCTACTCAGTTACCTACATATCTAATAAAGACAGTAACATTTCAGGTTTATATATGGGTTATTCCTAATAACTGCTGTGTCCTTTGTTGTGTCACATGTATCATGATACGCATAATTTCTTTTCCAGGTGGGACTACAGTGCTGAACACAGAAAAGCCAACAGTAATTGACAATACATTACAACCAGGTAAAAAAAAATCTCATTAAAACCACAATAAATTCCATACCCAAATTTCATGCCAGAGACAAAATAATGAATTGCAGCACTTCCTGACTTACCATTCCTTAAAGTCTCTGAAGTAAAGAAGCATCTGGTCTCTTAGCTCTGTACAGTAAATATTTTATTCCTTTCATCCACATGTAGATACAGCAGAGAACAAGATTTCCTTCTGCATCAGCAAATGCCAAGTGCTGACAAAATTAAACTAACTTAATCACACAGTGCACTGTTTAAATGTGGCATGTCAGTGACATAAAAGGGTGTTTGCAAACTCCGGGTAAACAAAAACAGCCACACAGGCCCACTCACTATTTATATCCATGGTTTTACAAAACTAAGACAAGTAAAGTGTGCCAGTTTTCTCCACCAGGGAGCTGGCAATTTTACAATATTGTTTTCTAGCAAGTTTTCTTGAAATGGGGTTACATAAACTGCTACCATGAACTTGAAAAGGGAAAACCAAGTTGTCACTGGCAGCAGGTCCTTGTTACTTAATACAATGGCTAGCAGCTTTTAAATTCCTCAGTTTGCTGCTTCCTCAGCTTTCATACCATTTTTTAATATCCTGTACAATTTACTGGGAGTGGGGGAGAGGATGGATTTGAGCAGAAAACCCAAACTCCAAAAACTATAAGCACTGGTTTAAAATCCTTTGCATCAATAATTGTGGAGCAGTAAAGAGGTCAGTTTTCAGTTACTCCCTTTTCCTTCATCAAAGCAGTCAGGCACAGTCTTGCAAGTGATTTATTAACAGGGTGGGTAAGTGTTTATCATTGTTTCCTCAACCATGTGACACAATCCACTCTTGCTTCAAGTGAAAGAAAGGGACTAATAATGCAAAAAATTTCCTAAAGGACACTGATGGTGTTGATCTGATTAAGAGACAGAGCTGACTTAGCTCAGACGTTGTTCCCACTCTCGGCCTCTGCATTCAGATATTGCAGAGGCCAATGCTTTTACTCTCCTCAAAATTTGTCTCCAGGGTCACCCAATTGGCTAAGTCAGCACACACTATTTTTACCTCTGCCCTGCTTTATGAGCAGAGGCGGATCATGGAGCACCAGTGCAATGAGAAACACATCAGCGAGCCAGTCCCGCCTCTCGGGACACCTCTCCACACTCCTCTTCACAGTCAGCACAGCTGAAGGGCTGGAAGGCTGCTGATCTCGCAGTTCTGCAACGGGGTTGGGGATGCAGAGGAAAAAAATATTCTGTGCAGCGGGTTTAGAGAAAAGAATTTTAATTTTTATGTCTGAAATTATGTTAGGTTTCTATTTTGATGAGATTAAGGATATGTTATAGTTTTTTAAGCTATCTTCTTGCGTTTAAACAAATTGCAAATTTAGAAAGTGCCTCTGTGCAGAGCAGTTCCACTCCCTCCTGAGCAGTGCCAGCTGCTTTGCAGGTTGTGTTTAATCCCCTTGGCTTGGGCGGGACTCTCCAGTAACAGATTGAGTGTTACTACCAGAGATTAAGATATCCTCATTTTCTCTCCTTACTTCCCTCCTGAACCACCTTTGCTTACTCCATGATGTGCCAAGTTTTTTCTCTATTAAAAGAGTTTCTGAGCCTCTGTTCAGAGCGTGCCAATGTTACTTCCCTGCATTGTGCTGGTAGGAACCATTTCCTTCCGGGGAATAAGGGACGAGTTCACGTCCCAAACTCCAGGCTCCCACATGGCAGCACATTACAAAGATCATAGATAGAGATCAGCCAGACGCTAATAAATAAGAATAAGGTTTCCAGAATTTCCAGTTTAAGATGTAAAGGTTTCCAGCTGCCTCATAATCCCTCACTGAAAACCAGCCAAAAACTCCCAAAACGGGGCAGACAGAAATTTTCCCTCAGCATGGGGAAACCCCTCCTGGCATGGAGGTGGTATAAACATTTCCTTCTGCTGAAGGGAGGTGGCTGGACCCAAGTGCCACAGTGAAGCACACGGAGCAGGGGCCACGCAGACGGAAGTGAGTCTGCTCCATCAGCCACAAATAACACGGTTTAAACTGCCCTTGAAGTTCCAGGGCTGCTTGGGGCCCCTGGCCCTCTGCTGCCTGAGGATAAGTGCACTCTTTCAGCTCTTCTCAGGCTGAACAAGGTAGGAATTTAAAACATCAAGGACTGAGCCTTCAGCTTTGGCCTTAATTCCCTTTAAGGCCTGGTTTACCTTAAGATGTTAATGCACCATGAGGTAAATGATGAGCTCTAAGCCAAGGAGCTATTCCAGATCAGTTGCAGTTTGCAGGCTCCAGCGAGTGATCCTGCATGAGCTGCATGGTGCCAGTGGTGGACACGGCAGCTTGTGCCACAGTGACTGTGGATAGAGATTGCCCAACCTTCTCAGAAGCAGCAGCCGCCATGGCACAGGTACTCTGCAATAGGTGCCAGCACTCCTACCGCTGTCCTACTGCCTGCATTCCAGCCTGAAAATATCCCTAATCGTGTTATCCCAGACTAACGTACTTGTGTGTGTCAAAGCCTGAGATTATCCTATTCCAACCAGCTTTCATACACTATGGAAACTGTTAAGAGCAAATAGCTAGAAAGCCTCTGTGTATAAACAAGCTGTTCCATCAAGGAGTCTTTTACAGTTCGTTTCAAGGGGACTGAATTGAAAGAAACTAAAAAACATTCATGATTTCAAACTGCTACAAATGTTTAAAGGTTTGGAGTTTTTTCTTTTTTATTAAGAGAGGATCTACTTTCCTCCTCAAACTTAAAAAGATGCCTTTTACAAATTTGTCTGTCAAGGTAAATACCTCAGTCCTCAGCTTTAAGACTTTCTAACATCTAGGCTTTTTGAACACATTTTTTTCAATTCTAAAGGACTATTTGAAATGCTTGTCTCTTAGCTATTTACATACAGAGCAAGCTGTTCATTTACATTACGTGCTCTCAGTGTGTAATCTGAGTCCTTTGTAAAGCAGACTGTTCTGAGAAGTAGCTTGTTTTTCACGTGTAATAGCTATTTCAGAAAAATATAACTAAAAATTCCTGGATTTAAAATCTCTGCTAAAAATAATTTAAAGGTAGAATAGGTCTGATTCACATTTATACTGGAGCAACTCTGTATCAGTAAAGGGTTATTAAGGCTGTTAAATTATCATTTACTATCATTTAAGGTAATTCTGTGCTGCCAGCATAAATGGTATAAAAAGGTGAAATGCAAACACAAATCAGACCAAATATACTACTTTGAAGTGGTTCAAATTCTGTCTGTAATTTCCTATTTTAATGTTGATTTACCTTTCTGCAAGAGCATCTTAGAGAGCACTTTCATATCGTCTTTAATGCCAACATGCTTCTTCTTGCCTCTTGTTGGAGGAGTTATAAAAATATGTCAGTCTGTGGGCCACGAAAGATTAATGGACTCGCAAGAAACTCACTCAACTAGATTTTCAGATTACTTTCTTGTTCATGTGCAGTAATGGTCCCAGCTGTGAGCAAGATGTGGTCAAAAAGTACAGCTGTTGGTTATTCTTTGAGAGGATAAATCTGTTTTAATTCAGTATCACGTACCCTACATTTTGAAAAAGGCATATGGGATTTCGTCACACCTCCCCCTCAGATTCTCATCTGAGCTGCTGCTATTTGATTACATAATAGCTGGTTTTCTTTGTCCTCTCAATACACACAAACCCAGAGATCAATCACCTATTGGCAGGAAAATTATCCTAGCATGGGAATGGGCCAGCACTGCAGAGGGAGCCCAACAATTGCTACTCGTCCCTTGTTTCCTTCCTTCCACCAGAGCTGCCAAGCTATAGTTCAAGGACAAAGAAGACGACACATGGCCTGTAGCTCGCTGTGAGCTACTGTATCAGCCCCCTGGGACCTTTAATAGAAGGACTGAACTAGTCTGTCTTTTCTGGGGCAGATCCATTGTCCATGCTGAACCATAATGAACCTATCCTGATGCTACAAGTGTCCATTATTAATTGGCTAGCAGGCCTATTTTTCCTTTTTATGGGTCCTGGGGAGAAGCCCTGGAAGAGACATAGGAATAGGCAATAAGAGAGAGCATGTTTAAGAAGCTCGAAAAATAAGGGCACTTTGAAATGCCTTGCCTTTGACCTTCAATCCCATTGCTGTGATTGTCTAAGGAATACAGTAATACAATAACTTTTGAGAAAACAATAGGAACCTAGCAAGAAAAAGCTAACTGCATGCAGGTTACTGGTCAAATTCTCCACACTTTCAGTGGATTTTACTTCTGCGTGGAAAACAAGTTCATTTTTATGCTATACCATGCTGTCTCTGAGTCTGAAGCCAAGGAACACAGGCATGGCCAAAGCATATCAGACTTAGGCTCTTTGCCAATTTCCTGGACTATATATTTCAATGAAAGTGTAAGAAAGTATTTATTAGATGGAGCTGTGAAATTTAGCTCTGTTTTGAAACTCTCCTTCTGATCCTGGTGTTCAGAACTGTCATCAGAGCATGAAGTAAAAAGCTTTTGTCACTTCCTGCACTTTAGAATTAACAATCAGTTTCTGGATGTTTTCCTTATCCATGTCAGTGTCCAGTTGTCTTTGAATTGTGTTCAATCTTTGCAGCATTCAAGGAAGCAAGTACCACTCACATCATATGAGAAACTTTTTCCTTTGATCCACATTGGGCTTCAATGGATATCTCACATTACTTAGGCTGTGAAATGGAGAAACCAGAATATTGTTCTGTTCTGAGTCTCTGGATTCATCACTCATTTACCTACTTCTCCTATGTATTCTACTATTTATTTTTATTCAGAGTTGAACAATACTAGTTCTGTCAATGTCTTTGTGCTACATGCTCATTTATGCTGTGTAGTATCTTCAGATGGATGTGATCTGTCTACCACTGTTCTCCTTTCTTGTGGTTTGAATACCACACAGGCTATCATTACTTTGCATGATATAATCCTTTGGGATTAATAAGATTAATTTTGTTCTGCATTTTCTAAAACCTTTTCTAAAGTTCTGTCTCGTGGCTCTGATGTCAAAGACATGCAATATTAGCTCTCCCTAGGCCTCCTTGACAATGTAAGGCTATTTTTCACAATCTTAAAACTCTTTAATTCACTGCAATGTCACTCTGTTTCTTTTAAAACCCCCCTTGATTTTCAGATGTCCCCTTTTGGACAAGATGTCTTTGATCATGGCCCCATTGTCTAGAAAAAAATACCTCATATACTGAAGAAAGAGACATAATGGATTGCCTTTCTGCACTCGTGTCCATAGACTGAGTTCTGCTTCTTCAACATTTTGAGCCCAAAGAGATTATTCACCACAATCTGCTTTTTTCTTAGAAAGGGCTAGGGTGCTCCAGGAAACATCTTTCCTCCACATTGAATTCCTGTGCCAAACATTATCTGTTGAATTCATTTGTTCCCAACTAGGATGCTGCATTCGTGACAATGTGGAGTAGACCCCTCTGGAGGCCAGCAGGAGAGAGGGGGGAGGCAGACAGAATGGGGAGGATGAAAGAAAGGAGTGAAGAATGAGGGCTCAGTGCAGAGAGACACCACAGCACAGCCGAGGCACTGGCAGGGAGAGCAGAGGGGCAGGAGCTGCCGTAGGCTCAGATGTCTCTGCTGACAGAATGAAATTTTCTAGGGGCCAGAGGGGAGAGGGCACAGTGGCCACAATGCAGGAATCCAGTAAGTTGAGAAAAAACTGTGTCTGCTGAACAAGGACACAGCAGGCAAGGAGAGAATGATAGATGAACCCTTTTTATATCCTTTCTGTCTCAACCTACTCACCTGAGGTTTTGTGTTGTTAAAATTATTATTCTAGTTTACTTTCCATTAATATCTGGATTGTGAGTTCAAAAGCCTTACCAGTCTTCCCTGGCTCCTCAGTACATGGAGGAGGTCTTTGCCTTGTCAGACTGGAGGAGCTCCACCTCAAAGGTCTGGCAACTGCAGGTCTCAACACACTTCCCATATTTCTCATTATTTTCCCACAATAAACAAGCACATTCTAAGGGTTGCATTATCTTTCCTGGATTTTTTTTTTTATTAATAATGAGCGAGGAACACAATTCTTCCCCCAAAGCTGATATTGATGGAAGCATAGAGTCCTTTGTTCTTAGTTCATACTTGCACAAAGCATCTCATAAAAGTAAACCCAAGTTATTCTTTTAATAAGGCATGAGTCATGCCTGAGAAAATACTCCAAGATTTGGTCACATTGCTGTTGGGAGGGTATTGCTTTGCTGGGAGTTGTCACTGCCCAAGGTGAGATAAAAGTTCATGCCAATGGGGTAGGAACCAAATGCTCAAAAGATTTCAAACTGCTTCTGAAAATAAGAAATGCAAAGGATTTATATGCTATCTTTCTATAATCTTTCCATTCAAATTCCAAGTTCTATTGAAGAAAATAAGCTACTATGTATTAAACCTTTGGAAGAATTGAATTGAAAAGAAGCTGAAAACAAGATATGATCTCATCCTGACCATAATACCAGACTTCCCTTATTTTATGCAGAGCTTGTTTTGAAGCTTATTTTGAGTTCATTTGGCAATCAGCCACATTTGTCCCTTTTCCCTCTCAGTTTGTCCATTTCAATGCTGCCATCTTGTGGGCCTACTTAACTGTCTGGAAGATGCTGAAAAAAGTTCCTTGTTGAAGCCAAGAACTGTAGACTTCACCAGAAATCCGTTCCTGCCAAGGACATTCCATTAATGTTTCTGGTTGTTCTTATTTTTGTCCAAATCTTGTTGTAAGTTGCAAATTGTGGCACCATTATGGTGGAAAGAGATATCAACAACCAGAAAATACATCTGATAAGTAAGCCAGAGCTTTCTTTATGAGTCTTATATGCTGCAATGCAGTCATTAGATAATGTGGGTAAATCAGAAGAATTAATCTATCCACAGGAAAAAAAAATCCCATAATATGGGTCACAAAGAGATAAGAAGGAACCACATCTTTTACAAAAAATAGTGATTTTTCATCTGTTTCCCAGGAGGGCTGTTCTTGCTATGGCTTCTCAGAGTTTCAGGAATGAATGGTTCTGTTTTTGTTTTGAAGTACAAAATCTGAATTATGCAATTAATAATCACATTTCATCCCCCCTTTTTCATCTTCCCTTGCAGAGCAGCCACTATACAACTGTGCCTTTGGCTGGGGATCCCAAAAGACTTTGTGCGACTGGGAGCATGACAACCAGGTGGATTTAAGGTGGGCAATCCTGACCAGCAAAACCGGGCCAATTCAAGACCACACAGGTAATCATGAGTTCATGATGTACTGTTTTACACAGGATGAGATTGTTCTGTTTAATACCAGTGTCTTCCAAAACCACAGGAGAGTGAATTATACCTAAAATACATAAAGTCACAGAGATGGTTTGCTAGTAAACCTAATCCATTATAGGTAATCATAACTGACTGTAATTGTCCTTTCTGTTGGGGAATAAAAATTTTTTCTTGTCAGGAACTGAAAATATTCCCTTCCCCTGACTTTCCTTTGGGTGATCATCACCTGGGGTATAAAAAAAACGTAATGACCAAATATTTTGCAAATATCACTGACCAGCTAATACAGTCAGTCAGTTAATGACCTCACATTATTCCTGTTTGGAGTTACAGGGACTACCCACCAAAGAAAATTATTGTATGTATATGAAACTTCCCAGATGGATGTGTCACCATGCCCCTCTCCTTTCCAGCAGGAGTTGGAGATTATAGCCATCCTCTGCTCACAAACAGTTTTTCAAAAAGCATCACCCTGGGGAATTGATTGGTTTGTTTCACAGTAACTAACTCATAGCTCAGCATAATTAGGCAATAAATTTGCTGCAGGCTAGTGGAGAAGGGAGGGCACTGTGTGACCTGCACAGCCTCTCACTTTAGTGTTCTTGCTTGCATATGTGCAGATTAATCAAATGGGTTGAGATGAATCCCCCTTCCCACTTCTGCTACCCTTTGCTTAATGAGAATGACAAGGAAATTAGACAAAATTGGACTTTTTAAATTCTGAGACACTTTCAATTGAATCTTAAGACAAGTACAGTAGTTTCAGGGGAAAAAAAACTTGTAATACTTTGACTGTAAATGGCATTGTACAAATAAATGGCATCAAATTAACTAAATGCAGTTAGCTGAAGTGAAGGCTGTAATGGTGGAAAAATTGATGTAGAGTAAAGTGAAATGGCTCAGTAGGATCTGACATTGAAAGGAGGTTAAAAGCTATGTTAGCCAGAGACTGACAAAATCTAAAAGGCATGCATAAGTAAAGCTCTAATTAAGACAATGAAGACAGAGTTCCTGACCTGGCACTGCAATAATATTCTGAAAAGGAGAACTATCTGCACTTTCCCATCAAGGAATATAGAGATAGAACCTGTCTTCAATCAGGAGATGAAGAAATTATATTCTTCAAATGAGATTTTGTTCTTTCCACTGGTCCCTGCTAGTACAGAAAACTTATTTGTTCCATGAGCTGTAGCTTTTGTAAATCTTACAGGCAGTTCCTTTTTCTTCTACTGCACTTTCAATATTTTCCAAAATTTTCCTTGAACTCTAAGAGCACCTTCACCTGCCAGGTTTGTGGTTTGCCTGCCAGCAGGCACAGAGTGAGTGGGAATGGCACTGATGTCCCAAACAAACCCTCAGCTGCACAACAAGGCCACTCTATAAATTGGGAGAACCACAGTGAGCAACTCCCAGGCATATCTTTCTCTCAGAAACGTGTGTAATGCTGAAAAAAATACACAGAAATAATCTTCAACAGCAATTGGTTGAAGACAACAGGGTACACTGAATGTCACTTCAAATTATGTGTCTTGTGATGAAATCTGGCCAGTGTTAGGTCTTCCAACTCAGACAGCCATCCTAATGCTGTGATTATTTTCCTCTTTTCCTCCCTTTGGATTTCTCTGTTACCATTCTTTGATGAGATTTGCACATGCTGTGCTGCTCTGCACAGAAGCAAAGTTGGAAGGAACACATTGATGTAAGCACTCCTGCTTAAGAAGCTGGACAAGATGTTACTGCAGGAAGAAAGAAAAAAAAAAGCCTATTTTTTTTTATAATTTAACATCATCTTCTCCTATAAAATTCTTCAACATGCATATTGGGCAGAATACCTTTACTGCTCACAGAAAGATCCAAACAAAAGAAAACACTCTTGTCTCAGTTTAGAAGAAATACTTTCATTTCTTATTTATTAGGTCCAGCCACTGGGTTTAACCCACTCCTCTTTATTCCTGGTTCCCATCTCACTACTCTGTCCTTCTTATGCTTACCAGAGTAGCAATGCTTGTCTTCCTGTCTTCACTGGTGCAGGACTATCCCATTGCAATCCAGCAAGTCTCAATTATACACTATTTCACATGAAATTCAAGGATCTCATGCATAGGCAAAGACCAATGCTGATAAGACACCACCCTTCCAAAACATCTTCTTTTGCTTCTTTTTAAGTGTTGGTATAAACAGTGATATGGATACTTATTTCAGCAATACTTGAAAAATAGTGTTTCTTATTATTACTTTTATCCTTCCTACTCTCAATAGGATGATGTCAACAAATGCTGGCTCCATCCTTTTGTGTGAGGGCATTGCACATGCAATCTATTCTTACAGACACCAGGATGAACTTGGTGTTTTTCCACTAGGTCTCTCTGCAAAGACACTGCTCAAAAGCTAACTGGAATGGATATGTGACTGATGTAATTCAGAAGCACTTCTCTACAGTCAGTATCTTACTTAGCAATTTTCTATTACCAAACTAAACACACTCCCATATGCTTCTCTCTTAGAATGATTAAGAAAGTAAGTTTCCAGGTTAAGAGTGTTAGGTGTTCAGATTTCAACAGGTATAAATCCGTTATGCCCTTGAGAAAGTACCAGCTATAATCATACTCTGTCAGGAAGGGGCTCACAAATCTATAGAGCCCAATATATTGCTACAAAAATCAAGAGCATAACTCTGACACCATCTGTGACAATGCTCAGCCTCTATTTGGGAACATTCTTTCAATCTCAGTTCCTGATCTCTGATCATGGCTGTTCAAAGCCATTTCACCCTTCAGCATTCTTCCCATTCTAATCTTGCCCCTTAGCACATGTTACTTCAAACAGAGATTTTATTTTCAATAGCTCTTTGCACAATTAACATCGAGTAGGCCCCAGGGATTTCTCTTTAGCCTGCTGAACCAGGGCTGGCTGGTTTCAGGAGGTGCACACTGACATAATGCTGTCTCGCCAAATATTCTTGTGCCTCCTTCCCTTAGCAAAAGCTAAGTGTATTTCATGTGGTGAGCACATTTTAGGGTTCACTCTTGGCACACAACATCCCAGTGAGCAGCAGAGGAGATGGCCAGAAGAAAGCATAGAATAAGAGAATTGCTTGCACTGGACAGGACCTTTAAATGTCATCTAGTCGAACTGCCCTGCAGTGACCAGGGACGTCTTCAAACCTGACCATGAATGTTTCTGGAGATGGGGTGTCTATTCTGTCTACTTCCTCTCTGTGTCAATGATTCACCACCCACCAAATTTCCTTTTATCTAGTCTGAATCTACTCTCTTTTAATTTAAAACAATTACCCTTTAGGCTGTCACTATGGGCCCTATTAAAAAGTTTGTCCTCACCTCTGTTAGAAGTCCCCTTTAGTGGCTGAAAGGCTGCAATTATGTCTGCCCAGAGCCTTCTCTTCTCCAGGCTGAATAACCCCAACTCTCAGCCTGTCCTCATAGGAGAGGTACTCCAGCCCTCTGATCAGCTTCATGGCCCTCTTCTTAAAGCATATCAGCTTTCCTAGAGCTCCCAAAACAACGCCCTCTGACTCTTTTGTTTATGATGCTTGACCCATCAGCATGGAAAGAAAGCAAAAGATCAGGGGGCAGTCAGGAATTCTTACGTTATCAAAGAAAATTAAAGCTGGTGGCTATTCCTAACACAGTCCTTCTGTCACAGTAGGAGATGGCAATTTCATTTACTCACAAGCTGATGAAACCCAGAAAGGCAAAGTCGCCCGACTGCTGAGCCCCGTGATTTACTCGCAGAACTCTGCCCACTGCATGACGTTCTGGTACCACATGTCCGGCGCGCACGTCGGCACCCTGAAGATCAAACTGCGCTACCAAAAGCCAGATGAATATGACCAGGTGCTGTGGACCCTCAGTGGGCACCAGGCAAACTACTGGAAGGAGGGACGTGTTCTTCTTCACAAGTCTGTGAAACACTACCAGGTGAGCTTGGCTGTTCCTCGCTGAAGCACCGCGGCCAAGGCCAGCAACACCTTGCTGGTCATGTTTTACACACTGCAGTAAAAGATGTCACTGAAGGATTTCTGTAGACAATATTACACCTACAGATGAGGTATGCTTGCTGTGACTAATAATAGTGAAATATTTCATGGTATCTCACATTACTGTGATACAAGCACTTTCTTATCAGAGGCCAAATAAATACTTTATAAATCATTTATCATCAGTCACAAAACCACCTCATTGCCACAGTTTTGCTGATGTAAAAGTGTTTCATAAAGTCATGACAGTACATAATTTACACTTGCCTGTATAAGTTCATAAAGGCAGGCAATGCAGATTTTCCGGCCACAATTGAAGCCCAAGTGTGATATCATGGCAAGTGAAGATGTGTGTTACCAACTAATTAAGAAATCCCGACTGCTGCAGTTGTGTGCTAACATGAAAACAATGTGAACACTATCTTGTTTTTCCAGGTGGTTATTGAGGGAGAAATTGGAAAAGGAACTGGAGGAATTGCTGTGGATGATATTAAAATTGACAATCACATAGCACAAGAGGATTGCCGAAGTAAGTATAACAAGCAAGAACACAGAGAATTCTCATGCAAACATTGTTTATTTTGTTCCAATATTTGGTTTTATCTGTGAAAAAGGGATAGATAATTATTAGCTATGTTTCCACGGAAAATATCCTGATTCAGCCCATAGCTTTATTCATAGTAAGTGCCACTGGCGTCACCTTGGTATTGCAGCAGTTTGGATCAGAATTGGCATCCTACTGACATAGGTCTCAGCATATTCACATTCTCACGTCTCTCCCTGTATTTCATACTGCTGCGCTCTTTAAATTCCTCTGTTTTTCCTATTGCAAGACCCTGTTTTAACTAATGCACAAAATCCAATTTTATTTCTTCACCCTTTTTAGATCGCTTTCTATGAAGCCTTCTTAATTTTTTTTAAAGGACCATATCAAACCCTTACAGGATAAGCAGATAGGGTGAAAAGGCCCCGCTCTGTCCTCTGCTGTCCTGTCATTCTAAGTTTGCTGTGGCTCCTTTGCTGTAGTCATCAGCTCCCAGACACGTGGGACACAAAGCAACATTAGGACATGGCCTTTCCCATATCTGAGCCAGGCTATTCCTGAGATGCTCTTTGAGCCCTTTTATTCCTGGCCAGTCTTGAGTTATTCCAGTCACTGCTGATCATATGCACATTGCATACTGCACGTAATTTGGCAGCAGCAGCCCCAGATAAACACGAGCAACAGAACACTGTCCCTCATAGCGGAGATGAAGTAATTACTTTTATATAAAAGAGGGAATAGAAATGAGAACTCTTAGCATCAAGAAGATAAATTTATTCTGTTCGAGTTAACAATACCACTAAGAGCAATAATAGAGGGTGTTCCTCACCTTTTGTAGCTAACATCCTTTTGAGGGTAACATGACAGTCTTCAGCTATGTGGTAATTTCACTGCAGGATGAGGAAACTGTACAATGTCTTTTTACCACTTGTTCCAGGCCCTGGGGTTCATCAAATGCCACCAGAGTGGCAGTTGGCAGGAATGGGAGGCAGGACGCTCTGCTTAATCCTCCTGCAGTGTTCCCAGTGCCAAGAGAGGTGCTGAGACCACAGTGACTCTATGTAATTGACTCCAGCATGAGAAAGGAAAATAACTTCTTTGCTACCTCCACGTTTTGGTTGTTCAAACCAAATGTTGAGCAAAGATTCTGCCTGAGGGAGCTAAACCCGAAAGCTCAGTCTGAAATCCAAACACAAGTGGTCTCGCTGCAGTCAGTGAAACTATTCTTGTGATTAACTATGCCTATGCTGATGAAGTGTTATGGAATTGGGCTCCAAAATTGTAAATACAGTGAACGAGATGCTAATTCATCACACTGATTTCTCTTTCCCAGGTATGGAAAACCCCTGCTGATAACTTAAACTGTGCCAAGACTGGGCAGAGAGGAGTCTTTTAATCTTTCTTTTTTTCTCCATTAATTTTCAGAGCCCATTATAATGAACAGCTCTGTCAAGCCACCATAATGATGCTCTGACACAGGAAAATCTGCTATACCATTGTTGCCAGCATGATAGTCAATCAGTGTTTGTAACCCTAATAATCAATGTCAATTCTTTTGCTTCATTAGAATCAACTGATGTGGAGAATGAAATAGATGAAGAAGAAGACCCAGAAAGTAATCAAACAGGTAAAAATTGTGTTATTTTTTTTAAAGGGAATGAATTTTAATGTGTATTTTAATGTGAATTTTTGCATTCTATTTATTTATTTATAGATTTGTTCTCTAACTGCATATTGTATTAAGGTGTTTTGATTTTTCTGGATGAGATTATAAGACTTACATTTATTTGAAGGGTGTAATAGTTTTATTCTTCCATGTCATATGGACTTACGTATTTTTTATTGTTTGTATCTATCTCAAACATTTGACATTTCATATATCTAATTTGTTACATTATATTCATATATATGCAAGCACATTATAGCCCTTCAATATCTAGAAGGCTTGCCCACTGCTGAAAAAACCCCTGTCGTTGTATCTTACAACTTATGACTCACACTGCGCCTCACTAATTAGGCTTAAAACTCTTCAGGTTATATGTTTTATGGACCTGCCTGAAAATGTCATATTATGACCAGTCTAGCAAAGCATTATAATTTCCAATGATGATAACAGTAAATGGATCATTAAATGGATCATAATTGTCATATTGTTCCAATAATAATATATACTTGCATTTTGCAGAAAATGAGCTTAATTTTCTTCTGTTACAGTCAACAGGATTGCTATAATTGATTTCAGTGAAAGAAAGTGAGTTTCTCCAAAAAGACCGTTTGGCTTTTCCAGCAACAGTTACAGAGTTTTCTGCTTTTGGACCATTTTCATAAACTAAAAAAGTTGAGGGAAAACATTATGATAGCCAGTGAATATTTTACACAAGAGGGCAGAATGCTCTTCTGTGTCAGTTCTGTCACTATTTGCACTTCAAGATCCAATCCTAAAATCATTGAAGTAGAAATAAAATGGATGGATATTCCCAACCAAAGTCTAAGGCTCTAACCTCTCACAGTGAGCTGAGTAGGATTTCATTAACATTTTTGAGCTATATACTGCAACATGGCAAAATATAATCAAAAGGCCTCGTTATTCACTCCCATGTCTCCCACTTAATCCAAGGCAGAACCAGAGCTCTACTAACAGGCATCAGATTAGGGAAGAGTCTGGAAAAATCCACAGCTTTTTGGGCCACATTACAGTTTTCAGCTATTTATGACCACCTTGAAGAAGCTAAGTTTTAAAATTATGTAAAAAAACCTATGTTAAAAGAATTGATAGTCTTCTCAAAATTTCCTATTCATTAAACAAAATTTGAACTAGGATCAGTTCTGAAAATTTTGCAATTCTTTATTCAATTCCAGGTTTTACACCTCCGTACCATACAGGTGACGACTATGATGACAACATCTCCAGGAAGCCAGGCAATGTCCTGAAGACCCTAGATCCAATCCTCATTACCATCATAGCCATGAGCGCACTCGGGGTGCTTTTAGGAGCCATCTGTGGAGTTGTCCTGTACTGTGCCTGTTGGCACAATGGGATGTCGGAGAGGAACTTGTCTGCACTGGAGAATTATAACTTTGAACTGGTCGACGGTGTAAAACTGAAAAAAGATAAACTAAACACACAGAATTCATACTCGGAAGCATGAAGGCGTAAAGCAACTGGAGAATTCAGAGAATCGAGATGGAAGGACATAGCTCGGTCGTGCTGGGGAACTGTTGATCTTTTACTGTACAGGCTGAAAAGTGCATTGATGACACTGAGCCAAGCTTTTCTCAGGAGCTTCAATGAGTGTGTAACCGATGAACATGGACAACAATCTGTGTTAACAATCTGAATCATGTACAGTCTGCTTTTTCTGTTGGTTTTATTTGAAATAATTGAATGCTGGTGTTGAGACCAAGTATGATTGACTTATAGTTCATTTTGTCTTTCTTTCTCTCCCTCTCTTTTGTTTTCCGTTAATGGATAATTTTGTTTTTACTGTGCAAAATCCAAGATGCTGTCACAAAATGTATTCAGTGGGGTCCTTTGGATGGACATGCTGTCTGTAGCTCAGTGCCCAGAAAATATTGGAGTAACAGCAATTTAGTGGACTTCTGCACTTGTATTTGTGTATAATTGCTCGTGTTGTGCATAGGCAAAGAAGGGTTAGGATGTTTTTGAAAGTACTGCTGCATCAGTACCGATATAGCGTGTCAGCTCTGTTTACGAAGCAATACAGTCAAATTTTATTGATGTTTTTCAGTGTTGTACTAAATTTTGTGCTTGTGAACTCCATAAAAGAGTATGTGCCATCATCAGACACAACTGGTAACCAAGTGTACTGCCTAAAAACTAAACAAAAAAAGTCCTTGGCACTGGCTAGTGTATGTCCTCTCAAGTGCCTTTTTGTTTGTACTGCTTCATTGTGTTAACATTAACTACAGCTTCTCTGCAGCTACGCCCTTGTCTTTAATCATATTCTGATGGCTCACTGACTAAAAGAGAAGTATATTTTAGTGTAAGAAAACAGCCTCAGCCAAGGCAAGGGCTAATCAGATTTGACAACCTGGCTTGATTATTCTGCTTTCTGTATTTCAACTTCGTGTCTCTTGACTCTTTTGTATAAAGCTGCAATATCCCCTTTTATTGTTCTTTCATATAGAATGTATTTTCAAATGTAAAATCTCTCTCCCTTTCTCTTCTCTTTCTCTCTCTCTTTGTCTCTCTGAGTAGGTTGCATAAGCATTTGCCATTGCCAAGGAAAGAAAACTTCAGCTTTAACTTGCTGGTAATGGCAAAGGATTTTATTAGAGTTTGTGTTAAAAAATAAGGGAAAATTCTTAACTTTATCCTCCAAAGTCGAACTTTGGGTTTCTTCTTAACAGCATAAAGTGACAGTATCTTTTTTCCTGATGTCCTGAAACATGTCTTTTATCCTGAACAGCTTGCCTGTTAATTACACTGGGGAAAATGCTTCCCTTACAGAAAAGATTGTCTTTAAAACAAGAAACTTTCCTCCTCTTGCCCCTACCTGAACTCAGAGTTCTGTTCTCTCAGAAACCATGTATTTTCATGCTAATCAATGCTAATTGGGCTTACAAGTGGGTACTGAGGGCAGAAAGAAATCCCACAATATATGTAGGGTATGTTCTTACCATCATGTTATATCCAACTGGCATGTCATGCCAGGAGGTTTCTGTTTGACCACAAGTGCAGGCAGTGACCAGTGCAGTGAACTGAGTACTCTAAGCTGTCAGAAAAATGTGCTTGACAATGATGTGGCAATTTTTTAAATATTTTAGGGCTAATACTATTGGTCAGACAATATTCAACAGTCTATGCAGCTGGTCCAACAGGGTAAAAAGAAACAAGAGCAAGTTTCCCACAGGGGTCCATACAAGGCAGCAAGGGAGCAGAGGGGTCACTCCCCTCCTTCAGGTGCAAGGGGAGCCCCTGGGTTTCTGCAGTGACCTGCACACAGCACAGCCATAACTGGGGGGAAGCTTCAGCCTTCCCCTGGGTGTCCACCAGCCAGCAGAGAAAACCAGTGCAAACATGGGGGAAGGAACATCCTACCAAGTGCTGAGCTCATGTTTTCCCCCATTGAATTTCCTGAGTAGAGTCAGGGAAGTGACTGGGACTTTCTGAGTTAGTTTTTTCCAGAATTGCTTTTGTAGAAGAGCAGTGAAATATCCTGTCCAGGATTCGGATTAAAGAAGGGTTAATTCAGCCTTGAATTACTTGGAGCAACAGAATTTGCCCCTAATTATACACCAAATGTTTTGAAGTGTGTAATTCCACCAGTATGAACTATAAAATAGAAAAATATGTAGAAAATTCACTAGTAACCCAGAAGTTGAAGAAAAAATACGGAGACAGTAGATGAAAATGAGGTTTGAAGTTGAAAATATTTTAAAGGAGGACCCAATTAAAAAAAAAAAACAATGGGCCATTGCTATGTCAGAGGGGTCCTAAAGGCAATGACTATCAGGAAAACCCAAACACCCACTTCAGGTCATCAAATCTTAGATTGATGGAAGAGCTACCTCCCCAGCCTCTCAACCTTGGGTCCTCCAAAAGGTGAGACAGTGTACCTAAGGTCTGAAAGTTTTGCCTAAAAGTTAGTCCATGAGGTGTCTAAAGCAACCGACTTATTTTGTCAGAGGTAGAATTTTCATTGGTTTCTAACACTGTAATTTGACCATAATAGCATTGCACCAGCTACTTAATTAACCCAAAGAAGAAAAGGATTTTTCAAAATTGTTTTCAGCGCACCACCACTGTGTGAGTCAGGAATTAAGGGTCTATTCTCCTTAGCTGAAAAAACTTCTAGTCCACTAACTTGACTAAGAGTTACATGCTTATATTGCCTTGAAGAGAAAATCCCATTGGGGAGCCCAAGCCCAAAACCTTTTGAAATATACCCACTGATTTCAATAGATTCTGGACCAGCTCTGGGTCTTGATCTATTTGAACAGAAAAGCTGGTAGTTGGTGGGTTTTTTCCTTCTTTTAACATACTGAGAATAGCGAACATAAAAAAGAATTTATCTCCTTTGTGGTCTTCAGGCATTACTATGATAATGAGGATCTGGCACTGACGATTTGATTTCTCTGAAGGTAATAGAATTAAAGTTGCCCTTCAATAAAGGAAAAATGATACTGCAACTTTAGATTGAAAAGTATCTTGCACTGATAAATATATTTAAAAAATTATATGTTTATAAAGTTATTAATTTGTAAAGGCAGTGTTACAAAATGTTCAGTTTATATTGTTTTAGATTGTTTCATAATTTTTAAAGTGTAAAATAACATATTTTTTTCTTTATTGAAAAACTATAAAAATCTTCTGTAGTAAAATGATTTCATTTTACTGGTATATTATTGCTTCATGTTTTGTACCATCATAAAACTTTGTGCAAATTTTTTTTACAGAAATTTTTATTTTCTATGACAATATGACACGTGTAAATTGTTGTTTCAAAATGAACAGCGAAGCCTTAACTTTAAATGACATTTGTATTCTCAGACACTGAGTAGCATAAAAAAACCACATAGAACTGAACTGTAACTTAAATTTCCAAACTATGACTACTACATTCCAAAGAAACAGTTGAATTAAACATTTTCATAAAATATCCCATAGCTGATGTATTTTATTATACTAAAATGGATTGGTATTATTAAATGGATGGTTTTATTTAGCATCTTGCAACAAGCGCAGTGTTTCAATCACAATTGTATTTGTTAGTGGGCAGCTCCATCAGGCACCTTGATAGGCTTGTTCATTGTTTAGGATAGAGGCATTCACCTTTGACTGACCTTGCTGGAATACACTCCCACAACCTGCTTTTTAGCCAAACAGCCGGGATTCAAGAGGACAAATTTGCCACCACTGCCCCTTGCCATGGTTCACCCAATGTAGCACCCTGTGAAGATGTTACACCCCCCTTGGGCTGGGGTGAGATTTACTGCCAAGTACTGCCCATTTTTGATGGGTTACTCCACTAAGTCTCTGCCCCTGCGGTAAGGTTTGCACTGATAAGCTCCCTGCAAGTTTCCAGGGGACTTACCAGGACTTTTTCAGCCGTGGTCAAATTTCCCAAGGCAGAGCACATGCTGGTGATTGAAGCCAGTGCAGCCAGGGTAGCCTTTTGGGCCTGGTTTCGCATCAGATGGGTGCCAAATTCACCTGTGGAACACATGGTCATGTGCAGAGAGACCCTGATGAGGCCTACATCCAGATCAGAAGCTTTAGATTTAATATTTCCTGCTTTATGCAATACTTTCCTATTTTGTTTCCTTTTAATACTCAGCACTCTGCCCATTAAATCTTCTCTTTACATTGCACACATGAACAAAGTACAGACTGTCAGTATGTCATTAGGTGGAGTATAAACATTTTACTTCAGCTACTTTACTACTCATGGGAGAAATACTCTACTTATTACCATATACTTGATCATTGTTAACACTTCAAAAGAATGTACTGAATCGTGCCTCCTCAAGAGAGCAGTGTTGTGGGTACCTGTTTAAAATACAAGATGGAACTCCAGCAAGCACCTGAGCAAAATCCTAGTCAGAGTAGGGATTGTTCCCAAAAGGTGGTTGTGAAAGTTGCTGTCCATAGAACCACTATAACCAAATTCCTTAGAGGTGTACTTCATTGCACTCTGCTTCTGTGATAACCAGCCACAGGGCTCTTCAAGGGAAAATAAATGGCAATGGAATTGATCAGTGAAAAAGGGAAATCTTTAAGGTGACTGTGTTGAGAATGAAGTTCAGGAAGAGAAAATTATTTAAAGTTAAGAAAATTCCCTTTCATTCAGGGAAAATTAATTTGCCTAGAAGCTAACAAGTCCTTGGCACTAAACCTTCAGTTTTCCACACTAAATACGCTGCATAAAGCAAGAATAAAAATGGTGCAATGGGATCGGAACTACTTTTCAGAACATAACTTACAAACTTGAAAAAGAAGAGCAGATGGAAATAACAGATGGGTCAGCTACAGACAAACAGTGCCAGAAGTGCACAGCTATGAGGGTCATGGTCTGTAAGATGGGTCTTTGCCAGGTATTGAAAGCAAACCCCTTTATTTTTTCACCAGTCAAATGTACCATCCCAGGTCCAGCAGCCACGTAGCCAGTCTCATTTCCTTTTTTTTTTGGCAGGACAAAATGCAGTTGCACAGCAAAAGGCAGATGCAGAGGAGAGGGTGGGGCAGCACTGCTGGTGTCAGGTTGGGTGAGGCCCACGAGCAGCATGAAAATGACAGCAGTGCCCACCTGTGCCAGCCTGCCCTAGGCAGCAAAGCTGCCACTCCCGGTGGAGATGAAGCTCCTCCAGCCTCAGAACCTACATTTTATGAGGCATTTGAAGACCTGAGAGGTGCAAGTTAATGCAGGCATAATTTTGACTCTTGCAAGCCTTTTCATATGTACAATTAGTCCATTCCCAAGTCAATTCTTCTAAGCCACTTTGCCAAAGTGAAATGTCAAAGTTATGTTGGATTTTCAGATTGCAGCATCTGGACATTACATCTCAGAGTTAATTCCCTTCCCATTCCTTAACTGTCCTGTCCTTTGCAATACATTACGCCTAACAGCATATTGGTTCAAGCAACATCAATTTATTAAAGCTTTAATTTCCTATTTTATATCATTTTATGCCTCAAGTCACCCATAACACAATTTTATCTACAAATGTCTGTTAAATTATAACAGAGTATGTCTGATTTTTTTTTTTTTTTTTTGCCATTGGATATGTTGTATAGCTGTTTTATTTGCTGATTAGTCCCCTTGTAGTCCCTAATTGCTTTTCCACAGTAGGTCAGTTCTCTATATATATTTTCATTCTCCTAGCTACACACAATCAAGCTCTAATCTTATCACCTCAGGACTGATGGTGTCTCAAAGTTTATAACCGAAAATCTCATTAAAAAATCTTCTGGCATTTTTCACAGATGGATGGAGTCTTATCATGTGTCCAAACCTAATTCCATCTTCAATAATCATATTTTCCTATTTAAATTTACATTATTTTTACTCATCTCTCAGACATTTGATTCATGTCCCTGTCATCATACTGCATCACTGTGCACCATGCACTCTATTTTATTACAGATAGTTGTGTTTCCATAATGGGTGAGGTGCATCTTAAATGAAAAAGGAATTGCAGTCTTACTGGAGCACCGTTGGTACCAGAGAGAGAGGTCAGGTGTTTCTCTCATGGGTAGAAGGTAAGGACAAGGTTTGGCAGAGTTTCTCATGTGCTGCCCTGACAAAGTCTGAGGGATTTGATGCTGAGAGTCTGGAGGACAAAGGGCTTGCCTGAGGAAACAAGTACTTCTGGTGACAGGAGCTGCTAAGAGAATTACCAGGAAACTCCCTTCATTTCAATTACTTCATTTTCCCCTGACAGAATAAAAAAAAAAAACAACCTCACAATTCTTAAAAAAAAAAAAATCTGCTATATAAAAATGTCTCTGGCATCTGCCAGGCACTTTTCAAATCCACAGGCATGGAGGAAGGGAGTGGGGGTACCAACCCATCTGTTAGCTGAACCTAAATGGTGGATTACTAAACTCAGAGAGGCAACAGGTAGAATGTGGCTTTGAAGATCCAGGTAGCATATCAGAGCTGTAAGACTGACATTCTTCATGCATCATTTTCATCCTGAAATCTTTTCACCTTTATTCCCTTTCCTCTGCAACATGATGGTTCATGCCATTTGTTTCAAACCAAATTGTCTGGGCTGAACTACTGGCTTGTGTGGTTGACCACTATTAATATATTTTTCTGTAGTGCAATTTATGCTTCCTTTGCTGCTCAAATACTTTTATAACATTTCCCTATGCATTAGTAAGGAATGAATAGTATGAAATAAGCCACCTGATGCCACACAAACCATGTGTCAGAAGAGAGAAGAGCCCACTTTGTCCCACATCTCCTCTTCCACATCCCTGTCAGGGGTGTGTGCTCCATGTCAGAGACCCAGACACTACATCTTTAATAAATAATCTACCTTTCAGAGAACCTCAATGCTTTTAACATCATTCCTAATATCTTTGCATTAATTAAATATTGATATCAACATTCTTACTAACTAGCTTTATAACTGTGAGCATACCAGAGTGGACCAGCAGGTCTCTCATTTTGCCTTTTGATACTATTTAGTAGACCAGAGTGTTTCATCTCTTTCTACTTTAAACCTGATAATCTATGTTTCTCATAGCTCTATCATCAAGAAAAACAAAACAAACAACATTAAAGAAAGATAGCTCTATCCAGCTTCTATTTACACGACTAAAAAAAATCCATTGAATATGTAAAGAAATACAAATTTCTTTTTATTTTAAAATGTGTTTTTGTGGAGTGAACAGGAAAGTCACCAAACTGGTTGAAGGTAGTATTTGAGATGTCTGTGAAGCAGTAGGGAGACAGCCACTTGAACCTTCTGAAAACTAACCTGTAATATCTGGAAAGGGCTAACAAGTCTGCAAAGTGATGAGAACAGAGGAATATAAAAGTAGGTAAGTATTGGTTTTACCCCAAGCATGGCTGACAAAATGGAAGAAAAGCAGGAAAATACTTCATGTTAAATCGGAAAGGATTCTTGGTTCTATTAGTTTCTCTTTTAATCAGTCTTCAGAAGATGGGAGGCAAAACAAGGAATTAACTGAACTACAACTCAGTCCCACCTAAAGCTCACATGGACTAATCCATGTTCTAGAGTTGCCATGCGCTGCATATAGGTAAAACCTTACCAAGGGAAGGCCTTGTAAATTCATGGTTCAGGCCTGCTACTTCAACTAAGCAGAAAAGGACTATGGGAAAGTGACTCAGCTGAATTAGAGGTAGAAAAACAAGCTATGTAACCATCCTGTGTTCACATTGTGGTGTATGATGGTTGGCTGAATTATGTTTGTTATGATTAAAAACTATGTACCTGATAACTGGCCAATTGCTGAAAAAGGCCGGGTTTTTAGAATAAAGTGGTGCTCCTTTGCCCCTGCCTGGGGACCCTGCATCACTGTGGGCCCTCACCTCACAACCATGCAGCTCTAGACTGAGGCAAGGAGAAGCTGGTACCATGGCTCTTCATGTGAAAGATCACTGGCCCTCAACACCAAGCCCTTTGCATGTTCTCCAGTTATACGTAGGAAACGATACCACTTTGTACTCATAATCTGCCTTTCAAATGCATTTTTCATGCCCTACACTACATTATCTTCCTTTCACATTTCTTTGGCCTTTCTTCTTCTTCACATGAGGGCTGCCAATTAAGCCACATTTCCCCAGACTATGTTTTGTATGGTGCAGGGCACCCCAGCTCCCATTTACCAGCTTGGGAAGCCCAGTGTGGTACGAGATCTCCCATTCTCTCCAGCTGATGCTACTCCATTGATCGAGCCTCTCCTGGCGTGATGGTTGTTTTGCATCACTATCTTGTTTGCAAGAGGAGGTCACTGAAAGTTCACCTGAAATCTGGACTCTTATTTCATTGCCATAGTCTCTAGGTGACTAAGGACCATCTTGGCTACTTTTAACAAGTCTTTTCACAATCTACACCCTTTTCTTCATGTGTACTGAGGTCTTAAAGTGGTCAACTTAAAGCCATATATCTTGATAAAGTGGCTGAATTACTGCTGCTGAATGGGAGGCCATTATCTACAATTAGTTTATGGCTCTTAATAGCCATTATTGCAAAAGATGGATTTCTTGATAGGGTGAGTGTCTTACCGAAGATCCTGTTAGCAGTCCGGCTTATGAAAACCTAAATCGTAGCTGCATTCTGGAAAGGATCAGGTTGCTCTCCAAGTGAAATAAACCATTACCAGCTTATTACTATGGGTAATAAATAGGTTATATGCATTATAATAATCATTATAACTTAATATGAGGACTATTTGCTTCTTCTGTACTGTCTACTGTATGCAAATGCATGCAGCACTAGATAGACAGACTGAAAAATGCAGTGAGGATGTCACCATATGGTTTAAGAGAAAAATACCAAACATCTCACAACTAGAAGATGTAGTAACATGCCATAGAGTAGCAGCTTTTCTTTCTCTGTTTACAGAAGTATGGTGGTTAGAAGAGTTAGAATGTGTGTTTGCCAATTCATTGAAGAAAACTCTGGATTTATGAATCTCCTTGAGGAACAGCCTCCTGATGAAGGACACGAAGGAGCAGAGAGTAGAGGCAGAGTAGATGGGGTCATGAACTTCATTTTACTTCTCATCATGAGTAATAGTGCTAAACTGATAGTCAGTCAGATCTCTCATTAACACTATACTTCTTGCTCCTTGCATTACTGACCCCACATTACAACTGAGCCATGAATTTTATTACAATGCTAAGCACTGCTTTAAATGCATGAGAAGATTTCACTGCTTTTTATACTGAACAATTACGTGTGGTGAGTTTTGTTCTTTTCACATGAAGAACCAATTCAGAGCTAACAACTTGTATAATTTTAATCAAGTCTCATTTCACACAGGCTGTGAACTTTAATACAGATTGCTGTTTCTTCTGGGTTTCAAATACAGTGTACAGCTCAACACAAGCCTGACCTTTGCAGCTTCCTATGGGCATATACTCGCTAAAGGCACTTCATTAGACATCAGTGGCGACAGAGCTTTCAACTTTGTTTGCCAACTTTCTTCAGAGCTACTGCTGATTAACAATATATGCGTTTTAACCAATGTCACAGTTTTTGTATTAAATATAGAAATCACACATATACCTGTTGAGATGCGGCCGTGGTTCTACGTCAGAAAGTGAAGGAGATGTAGAAGCACTAGGATGGAGTGTTTGCCTAAAAGTAAAGTTAGTAGTTACTAAATATCTGAAGGTTTCAGTCAAGCTTATGGGTTCCTTCTGATGTTGTAATGCATTTAGAAATGTAAAGGGCTTCTCTACAAGCAGAAGTATTTTCAGGCTGTTCTCTCTGCTCTTTTAGTTCACCTCCTAACTCAGATTTGAGAAAGTCTTTAATGTTTGGCAAATATTTTGCTCTACTATTTTAAGCATATAATATTCTTTGAGATAAATAATTTGTATTTAATTTTTATATTGTGATATTCCCGACAGGATTAGAATTCATGGTCCTGTAAAGCTAAGCAACATTAAAAGATACAGAAAATGTACTATCTAACCTCACAGACAGGAGCTGTGATGTGGCTGCTGTGCCCACAGGTGGTTCTGAAACCAGTGTCTTTGACAATTACCTTTATTGCCAGCTCTGTCTCTTGTATTTTCCAGAGCAGTTGCTGGATTTTAGGATCAATATATCAAAAGCATGAGATGCTAAGAAAAATGTGGTCAATTAGTCTTCAAGAGTAGCATCCAACTTGTCTATCCCTGGCTATGTAAGGCATCATCTCCAAAGTGAGAGTTACATTCAATGTTTCAAACACCTACCTGATGGAGTGAATTTTCCTTTTATAGCCCCAGTTGCTCTTGTCTGTACAGCAGATTAAATTAATAGTTTGGATTTAAGGGCCTACATTTTAGACGGATAAAATGAAATGAAAAAAACCTCCTAATAATTTCTAATTATGTGCAAACTAGTTGTGGCTTGCTTTGGTTTTACCAAGGACAAGGTTCTTAATTTACCAAGGACAAGGTTCTTAAAGACTGATGTTTACCATAGTTTGTTTTGACCTCTGGAAGCATTGTCCATGTGCTAGTCAGAGAGCAGAAGCAAAAATTCACCACTTAGGCTACAGTAGGAATCTCAGAACCCACTGGCTCACATTCAGTAGTGGATGCAAATATGTAGTTTCAAGGTAGGTAGAACACTGTATCCTTCATCACTGTGTCAGCCTCTGCTACATCCAGATTTATGATATGCCTTGAAGAAGCTTTATCCTACCCTCATACTTAGGTAGCCTTGGGTCTAATCATGTCTTTATTCAGAGTCTAGAACTAAGAATTCAACCTGTTTTTTTATAGACCTGCTAAATTTGCTTCTTAAATTGGTTTTGCGCTGGCTCTACAAGGTAATTATAGTGTTTCCTACAGTGCTGCAGTTCACACCTTTAGTCCCCTACCTCACAATCATCTATTCATTTTCTCACTTCTTTTTGTGTTTTGGTTTTGTTCTGATCTATGTATGTAACTTCACATAAAGCTGAGGGTTTTCTTCTTAGAGATTTTCTCTACCTACAGTTTTATTCTCTTGTGGCTCTATGAATAAAAAGCGTCTATTTCAGAAGTGCAGCTCTTAATTCTCTCCAGGAAGTCTCAAACTTCTGAAACTTACAGATTTATTTTATAACTTCACACACATTTCTAACCATTACTTTAGATGGTTTATTAAGTATTTTTCTCAGCAACAAGCATACTTATGTCCATGACAGGCAGCATGAAGGATGACCAAAATCATAGTCTGCTTTTAATACAGAAGAAGGCTTAGAGAGCATATTAATGAAACCTGACAGAACCCTGAAATGACCTGGCAGAAACTATCATCAGAAGTGTTAGTAAGAATTATTACAGTTATTATTATTGACACCATTGTGCTTGCAGCAAACCTCATATTCTTTTCTGATTTTTTCTTAGTAGGAAAAATCATATTTCTTATCTGAATATACATTTTAACAAAAGGGCCATGACATGTCTTCTTTCTTTTTGCGTTTGTGGGCAAACAGGACAGGTCCCAGTAGATGCCATATAAATCACCATATTGAAGAAGCTTGTTGTGATGTTTTGGTGCTTGCTACATTAAAGAAACAGAGGCATTCATATTATTTTCATGTTACTTTTCAATATGCTTGAAAATCTCTATGGTTCATACTATAGTCACTTCCAAGCACAGTTTCTGTTTCTCCATTCTCACTGTGTAGAATGAAGATAAAGGTTTTCTGAGTCTCTCTCCAATCATTCTGAAAAACGTACTTTTTTCTTTTACAATTATTGTCTCAGGTAAGTGCACCTTCTAAAACAAATATGAGTGTGTACAGGAGACATCTGTGACCTCTTAGGTGCATATGTGATCAAATATCTGGAAGATACTGTGCAAACAAAATGCACAGATGATAGAGAAATGGAAAATGGCTAGTCATTTCCAAGCCCTTTAAATCAGAGTAATCAGACATCCCCAAATCTGCTGAGCTACACTGAAGCTGGAGAAAGTACAGAGCAATCAAAATGTCACTGCTCTTCCTGCTAATGGTGCTGCCAGACCCAGTTCGACGGGTTTTATTCAAATAAAACAGCACAGAAAGTCAGATGGAGCTTTTGTGGAGAAATGCTCAGGGCTACTGTTCACTCTTGCCAGCTGAAAAACAATGTCAGTGTCTTAGAGGACTGCTAGCGGAGAAGTAGTAAGTGCCATAGTAGGACTGTAGAAAAAAAATTGAAAATACAAAGTTAATGTTAATTGATTGGAGAAGCAGAGCAATTCACACAGGGTTTCAAATATGAAATAATTATTACAACTGTTTGCACAGATCACAGTTTCAGCCCTTTATCATAACAGCTTACCTCTAGCTCCTAGCACTGAATCTATTTTTACATTCAATGCAGTATATTTGTTGACTTCACTGTATGAAAACCAGGATCTGTAAGTTTGTAATGCACATTCAGAATGTAAGAAACCCCCAGATAGCAAGTTTCAAACACCCTCTGATGCTAACAAATACACAAAGCCACTTTTTCTGTCATTCTCTAAGGTTAGTAGCTCCTCATTCCTCAAGCAGTTGAAATAACTTCTGCTGCCTAGACATGCTGTTTGGTGCCCGACTGCAGCAGATATGGGTTCACTTCAGGCACGTAACTCACAGAACTCATTAAACATCCAATTCAGCTGTTCTGAATTACAGTTTGTGAGAGCTTATTTCTCTCAAGAGAAAAAAAACTTCAGAAGACAAGTCTTGTCTTCTCCTCTCCCCAAATCAGTTCCAGTGCTCAGCTCCTGCTGTAAATTACTATTCAGTGCAAGCCAAAATCTTGAGAACTTGCTGGCCTGTTTGCTATTGACAAGCACATTACAATCATTCAGCAGTTTTTCAGGTTTTTTTAACTCTTCTGCTCTTCATGTCACTGGAAAGGATTAAAACAGAGGAGGCTGATTAACATAGACATAGGATCTATCCAAGATTTTTGACCCAAGAATCTGGTGGCCATTGTGTGCAGCAGCAAAGATACATCAAAATATATCTGTAAGGTTTGGCATCATCTCAATATTCCACACACAACAAAACCATATGACTGTAAAATCTATTTGATGGCCATTGGTAGTGACAGGATTGGTCTTTTTAAATTCCATCTCATCTCTAGAGTAATCGAACTCTATTTGCACCATAGTTCAGATCTTAGACGCTTGAGTTACACCTTCCAATAAATCATTATCATTTGACTGCAAAGACGACTTCACTCTTTTCCAAATACTGAAGAGCAATGCAGGTCCAGCTCCTAATATTCCAAAGACCATGGATATTTTTAGACCTTTAAAACAAACTACCCCTATGGAGTGAATAAAAACATACCTTGTCAGCCAATCAAGATGAAATGATCCCCTGAAGCAGGGATTTGGCACTGTGAGAACATTTTTAAAGCTTGCTTTGAAACCTGCTTGAACACAAGCTTGGGTATATTGAAAGAGTTATTGAGGAGTAGTTAAAATACTAGATATTTTATGAGTGACCCTAGATTCTACGTGGATAGAAAAATTAAATATAAGTGAAGGAAATAGTTCATTAAGCAATGAGTGTAACTGCAGTTTCCTAACATATGTCTTCATCTCTGTACAGACAATGGTTTCTATTGTTTTCTTTAGCTTGTGAAATAGAACCAGCTGTCACCAACACTGTTGCCTTTTCAGAAAACAGAGCATTTGGCTGTGGCAAATTGTCCAGTTTTTCTAACTATTCAACACACAGGTTCATCTGTCTCTTTTAAGAAGATTTTCCACTGAAAGTCTAACAAGAAGATAAACAGCTTAGTCATATAACTGCCTTCAGCACTTAATTAAAGAGGGTGCTACTAGAAAAGTAGATTTAATCCCAGTGTTTTAATTGAGTTCTAGCTTGGCACAAGTCCACCTGTCTGGATTCAATTGGATATAGTTCTTTCCTTCTTGCTCCAGACATTACCATTGAACTGCTGCAGTGATTCTCCCCTTGCATCTGAGCACACATAAAGGCAATCCTAGAATACAGAAACCCTCCCAAGTAAAAGGAATGTAACATAAAGCTACTATTTATAACTAAATCATTACCCTGTTTATATGTTCAATTGCCTGAGGAAGGCAGCTGTGTTCACACTCTGACCCCATACTGAGTGTGATGGTGTAGCCACAACATGGAGCTCAGCAAAGAAACCCAAAATTAGTTCAGAAAGGCATCATCTGTCCTGCTAGCAAAACCCAAGTTATCACTTCAAAAATCATACTGGACAAGTTTATACAAGGTGCAGTGACTTCATAATGTCACAAACAAAGGGGGCAGAGGTTTCCCACACAGAGTCACAGACTGGGTGAAGCCAAAATCCCAAATGTGGGATTGACAGAGGGCAGTAATTTGCAGCTTCATTTTACTCATCTTTGAAAACCCTAACCAATTAAACACAGAGGTTTTCAGAGGAGTAGATTTCTTGGAGGCAGGGTTGTAACAAGGAAGGTACAAAACCTCTGCTATTAAAACTCTTATGTGAATTGTCCATAGGTGGTAGATTTCCGGGAAGTGCAGAGGAACCCAGTACAACCCAGGGTCACTGTTCAGTTATCTTAGGGCAGAAAGGACAGTCTAGCCGGTAGGTAAGTACAGTCACCAGGTTATGTGTCAGAAAACAAAGAAACACAAAATTGAAGTCTCATTTTTTTTCAATTCACACCACAAATTTTAAAACCTAATATTTCAAGCTTTCAACTCAGGATATTCTATGATCCTATTCTATGATTCTATTTGCTGTCTCTAGCCAAAGAGCTACCCAGGCATATCATGATGAAGAGGAAAGGGCAAAGAAATGGACATGGAAGCAGGAAATTTGAAAGGAGTGAGTTAACATCCTCTTGCAAGACATCAAGAAAAGAGATGAAGTGCTGAGTTGCAGCAATGGAGTTCATCTTCATCCTCTCTAGCCATTCAAAGTGAGGTCTAAACCATCCATCTAATTTCCTTCTGTGAGTAGAGATGGACACCTCCACATGGCAATTGAGCTCACAACTCTCAGGGGTCTGTCTGGGTTAAAGACTAACCCTCGTGTTCCAGCAGTCTTGTAGCTATATCCACCTCTCAGTCTAGGCATCTTGGTTCATCAAGGGTTGAAATGTCAATATATGCATTGCTCACCACTCCCACAGCCTTGATCCCTTCTCACATCTAACTTCTATAGCTCATCCTTTTAGCCTTTCCTTCAGACACAAGAAGCAGTTCTTGAAAGATACTCGGATTTTTAGAGTAAATGAGATGTGTTATATTTTATAACTACTGCAAAACAGACTGGTTTCAGCACAGACACCAATACACCTGGTCTGTACCAGTATGGTGGCTCTGTTTCCCCTGAGGTGACATATGTGAAATACTGAGACAAAACCCCCTCCCCACATGAAAGCAAATACTGAGAATTGCACATGTTTACCAGCCTGAAAGCCCTGCCACATAATACAATTACGATCTGTCAAGCACTTGCCAGTTTCACTCTCCGAAAAGAGCATTTTGCCACTCTCAGTTTGCCCATCCATTCTGTGCTAAAAAGAAGATTTTTTGCAAAATAACATTAGTGATAAAGAAGGAGATATTAAGGGGAGAATGGGGGGAAGCAAGCTACATTTCTTACTGAAAAGAACTGCATAATTAAATATCACAATGTGCATTGTTAGGCCTGTTGAACTTACTTGATTGCAACCTCTTATGAAACTAAAATCATTCATTTACCTGGCAGGAGGCAAATGTCTAACTCAAAGTTACATATCCCCAGATTCATCTTTATAGAGAATTATAAGATTACCAGAGCTATGTTTTGTTTTGTTCTGTTGTTTTAATTTAGGATAGATCCAGAAGATTTCATACTGAGCAAATTCTGAAGATTAAAAAATGCTTCCTAAACTCATCTAAACCTCAAGTGCTCAATATCCCCATGATTTTAAGAACCATCCCTGCCTCAGCATTCAAACAGGTGGTCCAGGGAGTAGCTCACTCTCTCCTCTCCTCTGCATAGAACTACTTCTTCCCAAAGGCGAAACCATGATTCATATCTGCAGTTTTGCCATACTTCTTTCATGACTTCTATTATTAAGATTATGCCAATGCCACTGGCAGGGAATTTTCCTCCATGAGGCTGTTCTCTCCTCTCTGTCTAAGGTTGTAGGTATCTTGTTATTTTGTGAGTTGCTTTATTGTAATTAATCTTCAGCTTCTTCAAAGGCTAGAATAGAGGCTGACTGCCCTTGGAATCCAGTGATATTGAAGTGTTTTTATTCTCTAAGCTCTCCTACATCTGTTAGGCTATTACTTGGGCTGGTTTTTATTTTACACTCATGGAAGGAGGTATTAGAGAGGAGGAAATGATAGCACTATCCAAATGAGAACCTAGGTCTCAGTGTTCTTTTACCAGCTGAGACAAGTTACAGGCACTAAGCAGAAGTCCTATCAAACTTTCACCAGTCCCCTTCCCCTTCCCTTTGGAATAACTGTGCAGTTTTTCCTCTCCCCCACCTACCAATCCCACCAGTCTGCAGGAGACTTGGTTTTGGTCTTACACTTTCTGTGGCTGCAAGAGGATCTGGGAATAAGCGGAACTGTGGGCAGCCAAATTCCTTGCCTGTGCCTAACATGGGGATCATGGCAGCTGGGCATGAAAGCATTTCTCAAAGTGTAAATAGCTCCTCACTTTCACAGGTAACCTCCCACAGTGGCACAGTAACCTCCCACAATGCAGAGTGTGTGATCCACACACAGTTTGGATTACCATTACCCCCAGCATGCTCTCATTTTCTTACACCAGATGTACCGGACCTGGGGAGAACAGCAGGTCAAACTAGAGGACGAGAGATGTGTGCGGCAGGTGAGAAGGCTCCTTCGTTCATGGACGCCTGCTGGAGAAAGGAGGGATAATTCATTCACCTGTGCTTGTCTCTCTCCAGCTCGGGAAGCTCCATGATGTGCACGGAGCCAGCAGATTGCAGAACACACCTGGGCCATGTGGCACTGGGAGGGAGCAGCCTGTAGCATCGCAGGCGCTGGAGGTGCTGCTGCTGCTGTGCTGGGACTGCCTGCAGAGTGTCAGTGCTGCTGCTGGAACAAGCAGGGACCAGCAGGGACACACAGCGGGCCAGCAGCAGCAAGGTGTGATGGCCCAGGCTGTTTGGAGATGTGGGGGTTTGGAGGAGGCAGTGAAGGATTCAAGATGTTGGGGGGGGTTGAGGGAGGCAGAGGGGGATTGTGTCAGTATCTGGGGGGACATTGTGTTGGGGCTGTGGGAATCTCAGGATGGCTGAGAGAGTCACTGGGGAAGGAAAGGCTCTCAGCCAGATGAACATGTTGGATTGTTGCTTGCAGGACCTGGCAATCTGGGCACCCCTGTCATAAGCATTTAGAGGCACTTTGGGTTCTGTCTTTCCCAAATGAGTACTTGTAAGTCGCCTTGATGTTAATGAGAATTACATGCACGCATCAGGGAAAGAATAGTCCCTCTACAATGGGCATGTGACAGCTAAAGTGCATCAGTCAGGAGGGAAACAAAAGAGGTCATAATTTATGTAAAAGGTTCATTTTTAATGTAAATTCTGCCCCCAAATGTTCTGCTTACCAGCCTGAATATGTGGTATTTGGCAGCAGAAAATGAAAGGGGTGAAAAACTCACTGCTGGCAGGTAACTGCATAATGTGATAGATTGATTTAAAATCCTTGTCATCTTTCTTTTTCACCTGCATACATAAAGATCCTCTGTTAGTCATTAGGGCTCCTTGTACCTTCAGCACTCTAAAAAAATATTGGCTTTGAAATGATACTTCATTGTTAAGGAATTTTTGTCAGCTAGCTCCATTTATCGACGTATCAAAGCCATTTTACAAGAGATAGTCTCCACTTTGGCACGGATAGCGCATACATTACACGCCTTGCAAGGACTCATCTCATTCCAGCACTGAGTGGAAGTGCCAATTGCCACTGCGGTACATAATGAGCCATGTCACCCGGCGCTGGGGACAGCAAGGAGACGTGCATGAATCAGCCCCCAGTGTTTCCTCCCGGCTAGAGATGAGAGGAGCGGGGACACGAGGGTCACAGCAGACACATGCTTGGGGTTCTCCTCTGCCCAGAGGAGCAGGGGACTCTGCTGCCAAGGCTCCCAGGTGAGGGGGAACATATGCCACCAAGCTGGAGTTTTCTGTTGTTCTATTTACACCTCCTGCCCTGACAGCAAGATCCCAGCCAGGAAACATTTTTTTCTGCAGCCATATGTGCGTCTGCAACGAGGATTTTTTTCAGTGTATTCATGATAACTGAGGGTGTCACACTGCTTTGTGAGCAAAATTTTGTAGCATAAGCCAAACAACAGAAAGATTACTACCAGCAACTACCTCCAAAGCTGTTCAAGCTGTCTTGGGAATTAAATAATTTTTCTTTGTCCTTTTGTTTAGATCTTTACCTTGTGTTGCCAAGCAACGGCACGTGGAAGGTTAATGGCAAAGCTCTCCTTTTGGACCAGGCAGGTAGGAGGCCTTTGAACTGAGTTGATCCAGTATAGAAAAGACAACAGTAAACAGAGGAGAAAAAGCTCATGGTCATCTGGATCTTCTTGTATTTTCCATGCATCCTAGAAACAGAGGATGCTGCAGCAGAGATAGCAAGAAACAGGGCTTTTCTGTTCATGGGTTATTACTGTGCAAGTTCAAGGAAACTGAGCCCAAGGACAGGCTTTGTCAAAAAAAATATATCTTTGCACCAGTGATTTCCACTCTGAATTGTCCTACCAACAGGCTTCCTCTCTCAAAAGGAAAATTTCAACTCTCTTCCACTCAAGCACTCATAGTGTGAGCCTCTGCAGCCCAAGAAGGAACCTCCGTCTCCATTAAATCACAGTGAAGCTATAAACAATGTCACAGCTTCCTACCAGCAATACATTTTTCACCTTCCAGGTGAAAAATCCAAAGCCCACAGATTCCCTGTGAACTGGGGCATGTATTATTTTTAGGCTGAATGTTCATAGCTTAAACAGTAAAAGAGGGGCCCAAGACTCATACTGTCTGCCACACTCAATTTGCACAACTCACTGAGCACAGTCACAGGACCTGAGGAGTCCTGTCCATTAAGCACTTCCACGCCCAACCATCAGACTCCTGAACCTGGTCTTTTCCATTCCCTGCCTTGCTTTTTCTTTTAGGAATATTATTAATGATCCCAATCCTGTTTTCTAGTAACACCACATAACATCCATGTGTCTCAAGGCCAGGATTTCAAAGGACTCACATTATTCCTAATTACATCCTTAATTTTGTAAACTCCTGGGTTTAGAAGGTATTAATTAGATTGGCCTAGTTAGTTCTATTTTCAATTCATGATTTTTTCCATGCCTCATATATTTGGCATTACTCCCAGGAGCTCTGTTCCTGGCCTCAGGACACTGCACAGGGACACTTCCAGCTCTTTGCTGAGAAGAAACCCAATGAAAGTCAAAGTTTTTACACCTACAGGCTCAGAAGAGCACCAATAAAAGCATTAGTTAAAAACAAGCCTTTTGAGTTTTTAAACCAATCAAGTTGTACAATGACATTAGAGGTTCTGATTTTAATACCTGTATTAATAAGTTGAACTAGTGTGAGCTCAGCTATTTAAACTCTGGTCCAGACATAGCCAGAATCAAAGAATTCATCTCCAAAAGCTATATGTGCTATTTGTGCCTCATTTATTCTCCAAAGGCCAATAAATACGCCAGCAGGATCATGAATGAGCTATGCATGGAGTCCAGAGACTCAGTAGAAAGCTGGTTTGGTTTCTGCTGGTTTTCTATGGGAACCAGAGGGAACATGAAAAAAGACATTAGAAAGACAGAGAACTGCTGAGGGCTCATGGGATGACTTCAGCTGAGCCAAATGGAGCACAACCTCTCTCTCTCACTGAACAAACCTATTTAGAAGTGAACGTTATTCTATGTTCATCACTCACACTGGGAAAAAAAGTTCCTATTGCAGATGAAAAACTAAACCATGATAGAAAGAAACTGCAATCAAGCCTAATTTTTGTCACACAGTATCATAGGTGCAGTCATGAGAGTTGTGCTGAGGCTTGGTTAAAAATAGTCCTATGGTAATTTGCAAAGTTTGCAGGCTGAACTGACCTGGCAGTTGCTGTGTTTCTATCGAGTCTGGCACCCTGTCTCAGAGAAACGTTTACACCAGCAGCTTCAAACAAGAAATGAAACCTCTAACAGCAAATGATTGATTACTGAAGGAAAACTGGCTCAGCTTTGTCACAAATGCCCCATATGCAATAACAGCATAGTAGTTACAAGCCATGTATGTTAAAAATCAAGAAGTCTTTGTTTTATCACTAACAACACCATGGACCTTTAGCAGCTGTAGAACCGTACCCAGAGAGAGCCATCTTACCTATAAGCTGTCAGCTCTCTCTAGCTATTTTCTGAACACAGTAAATGTTAGGTTATTTAACCTAGCCAGGTAAATTCAGCTGGGACCTATAAGAAAAAAAAAAAAAAAAAAAACTCCTGTATGGTTAAAATTGAGGAGATACAAATTTAAGATCTCATCTAAAACTATAGAAATCCATCAATGTGCCAATATCATAATGTAATTGTACACAGCCCAACTCACAGTATTAATATGGCTTAATATTTCCTTCAAATTTTGCCTGAAACTAAAAAATATTTTATTCTAGTTTGATAATGTTTCATTTCTTTTAATTCAAAGTATTTTTGTTCATATATATGACTGACAACCTCTTAGTTATATTCTAAACAGGAAATTACATTGTAGAGTTCTCTACTAAGATCTCTGATGAAGTTCACACCTATGTGTACATATGCATACCTGATTAGGGCTGGCATGAAGTTAATTTTCTTCTTAGTAGTTGGGACAGTGTTGTGTTTTGAATTTAATAGAGAATAATACCAATAACACACTGATGGTTTAGTTGTTGCTTGTGGTGCTCACTCTAAATCCAGGACTTTCCAGTTTTTCATGCTCTGCCAGCAAGCAAATGTGCAAGAAACCTGGAAAGAGCAAAGCCAGGATACCTGATCCAAACTGGCCACAGAAATGTTTCATGCCATAGAACATTATGCTCAGAATACAAACTTGAGGGAGTTGTCCAAGAACCACAGGCTGCTGCTCAGGGACATTTGTCAGTGGGTGGTGTGGAATTGCACGGTGCACTACATGTTGTTTTTAACTTTTAGTCCTCTCTCTCCCTCTTTTCCATTACAATTATTGTTGCTGATGTTTTCATTTGTGTTATTAGTAGCATTATGTTTTACTTTCTTTCAGTTATTAAACTGTTAGAATCTCAACCCATGAGTTTTAACTTTTTTTTCCAATTCTCTCTACCCAGGGGCAGAGTGAGTGGCTGCATGGTGCTTAGTTGCTGGCTGGAGTTAAACTGCAACAAAATATTTGTTGTTAACTTGTATTTCTGTGTGACAATATGTATTCACACCTGAAAAATCACTTTTTCAGGAAAGATCATAATAAATTTCTCTTTGCAAGCATTCTGTGTCTCCAGAATTCCCCAAACACCATTAAAGCCTTTCTGGTTCTTTGCAACCCATGTTAATTAATATTAATTATACATTAATAAGAATACCCTGTGGCAGACAGCAATTCTAGACAGACCATAGACAGAACAAATTGTACCTTTAATTGTGTTTTAAAACATGCAAAGTATAAATTATTTTGAAGCTAAGAGGGCTAGGAGGATGCTGCGGTGGTCAATGTCCTCCCTAAGAGATATGAGAGATTTCCATTGACTGGAAACCACCAGGTAAATCCATACTCAGAGCTCAAGGAAAGTGTCTTATGAGTTCATGTTAATTACCCTCCCTCCTCACACACACATTGCTTCTTAAGGGACAAAGAGACCAGCATGGCTGAGCACATTTCAGGTACACACAAGTTGTTCGCCCAGAAGCACCAGAGTCTGGAGACATCAGACACAGCCTAAGAAAGGCATCTGCACCCAGGACTGCTGCCACCAGAGTGAGAGAAGGCCACCTCCAAAGAGACTTTGAGGCATAAAACAGCAAGAAGTCCTTGTACAGGCTGGCAGGCAGCACTGGCAGCCTGTGACGCTGGAAGTCTGAGCTGCACAGCCTTCTGGTGCCCAGGAGATAAATACAGGTCCTGAGCCTGCCAGAAAAAAACAGGATGCGGCATCTAAGGGTTTGTACTGAGCAATGAATCACATGCACACATCAATAACTGAATTTTACTACCTGCAGCCAAGCAGTTGCCAGACACTGCCTGAAACTCATGGTCTTTCCTCTGATGAATGAGATACCATCTTCAGATGGTATTCAGGGGATTCAGCAGGTGAGGAGTTATTGGGAACACAGGGATGAGCTATGGAAGGGTGCCTGTAGCTACTGGGGCACCTTTGTGGTTCTGCAAATAAGGATTATCTCCCCCTTCAAGAAACAGCATGCAAACAGCTGAGCACTCAGACCTTGCTGACATTTTTCCACTGACTTCTCATGCTAATAAATTTTAATTTAGCAGAGTACACTGATTTTGCTAGTTTTACCTTCCAGTTTTCTTTGTGTCATTTTTTTCCCCAAAAAATATATTAGGTTAATGCAAAATGCTGTAGTCAGGAAATAAAGAGCTTTTTTTTCTGTCCCCAGTTCTGCCTCCCTCCATGCCACCACCATTGTCTCAGGGCTCTCACCCTCCCAGTGCCCACAAAAGTTTGTAATGCTTCCACAATAGGAGGAATTTGCTGGTTACATTTGATCAGCCCAATACAAATAGCAGGAATTTTAAAAGCAAGAAACTCCATAAGCCATATAGCATTGATACCAATATACCAATAAATTCCTCCCCGATTGCAACAGATGCTCAAGTCACTAGTTTCACCATACAATACAATGTACTGTTATGTCCTTTTCTGTGAGCAAGAATAAGCCAGATGCTTTTTCGCAACATACTGGCAGAAATATGGTGCTATACAGCCAGAAAAAGCAAACTTTACCTAAGCTACAGATGAATGTCCACAGGACTGCTTTTTAAATCTTTCTTCCTTAAAACTGATTATTTTTACTGTTGGAGCTGAGATGGGTTCACCATGAAGGAATATGAAATTCCCCTAATGTCACAATTATATTTTTCTTATTTCTTTCTATAATACCATTAGACAAAGGAAAAAAAAACAGTGATTTTCATTTTTCCTCCATTAATTACTTTTTTCTTATTTATCTTCTCTTTTCACTCTCATTTATCTTCCTTCTCATTTCCCCAGAGAGCAAACAGTGCTAACCTGCTTTCCAAATTCTCTCATTAAATATAACTTTAATTATTTTTACTTCACCCATACCTGTTAGTTCTCTAAAGTTCTCTTCCAGCAGCATAAATTAACACCTCACTATTCTCATCATTCTCTGTTGCAAATATCATCACCTAATTTTGGCATTTGGATCTTTGCTCTTTGATCCTTTAATTGGCATCTACTGTTGAATTCCTGGGGGCCTACAGACCTCCCAGTAATTCACATTACCAACTCCTAAGCCTCCTGACCTGACTACATATCACAAATTGTTTAAGCCACCTGAAGACTGCGTGGCCACCAACCGTGTTATCCTCCCATCCCAGGATCCCTGGGTGCATGTTCCCACCCTGCTGCTGGCACCACCATTCCCACTTGTGCAACCACACAGTCAACCAGACCACAACTGCTCTTTCAGTTCTTTCTGCCTTTTTTGGGAGCTAAATTTTCTGCCCAAGGGAGCCAGCAAGGAGATGAGCAGAGAGGGAGAAAGGCGGGACTGCCTTTTTTGCCCACAGGGCACACAGGAGGATTCACAGCAAGTATGAAACTGCCATCTGGTAAGTGCAAAAACCACACAGTGACAGTAGGAAATGTGCATTTAGATTCTTCCCAGCTACCACTTTTCTGTTTTAATCACAGTCACAGTTTCATGTGGGCAGTGCATTACCCTTGTGGGGAGGGGGTTGCTATTTGCTTCACTGAACTGTTGAACTTCACCAGGCCTTCAGATCAGCCAAGAGCAGAACACCAGACAAGAAACAGGCAGGTTTTGCAATCCTTAGTCATCGGCTTCAACAGGAGTTTGTCTCGAGGGGAGGAGGGAAAACCGTTAACGACCAGGCCTAAAAATAAATGCAAGGGTTTCCTGACATTGTTTTCTGGTCCTCTGTATTCCCCCTATAAAGGAAAAAGAACAGTGGGATTCAAACTGCATTTTAGTTTGTTGTTGAAATTCAGATCCCAAGAAAATCTATAACAAGACTCAGAAACAAATCAGGTCTTGGTAGTAGCCATGATGACCTTCACTTCTGTTGTCCCTGGGGTTTGTGAAAGAGAAAGGAAATCACCCATCATTACCAACACCCCTTCAAATTATTAGTTACAAGCTTAGGTATCCAAATACTATATACTTAGAGAACCTTCTTTCCTCCAATAGCTAGACCACTTTTATAGAAGAAACCAATGCATTACATTTATAGGTAACATCTTAAACTTTTCCATATCAGAGAATATAATGAAAGCTCTAATTGTTTCTGTCAGTTTATTTAGGGAACCTGTCAGAAATTCTCCCACATCTGCAGCAGCCAAATATACAACTTTTCTAGCTATGTATCTATCTATGTCAGAGGAGAGGCTTAAAAAAGAAGCAGCAATATTGATCTCTCAGAAATCTATACAAAAACTATTTAGGTTCATCTATCTTGGATACCATAATTATAGAGCACAGCTCTGGCTGGCTGGTAGGTTCCTCAAAACAAGCTGAAAAGTAGCAGTTTGAGTATTTATTTTCTCTTTTGGACTACCTCATCGCAATTGCCCTAAAGATAAAAAAATCCACAAGTTTTTCCAATGGTTTTCAAAAGCAAAAAAGCCATTTTTAGTGGGAGGGCTGTATAAGATGTATATAACAGGCAAACTCCACTGGAGTCTGGATGTATCTGGGATCTGTTGTGCTGATTTAGCAGTGTATGAGTTTTCTCGCTGTTGCCCTTCTGGTGCCTTCAGCCAGCTGCTGTGGAGGAGTGAGCCTGAGCCTGTGTGAGGCTGAGCTATCTACCATGGCTAACCTAAAACAACTTATTCCACCTTTTTTTTGTCCTTGTCAGTCTCAGCTTCATGTAACAGAGCTTAAGAACCCAAATTATTATTGGTTGACCTCATAAGACCTTCAATACACAGAAATAAAGTAAAACTCACTCACAAAGTTAGGTGAAAGATATTTTCTTGACTAAAGGTTTTCAGTGTGGGGAACAAGAGCCAGTTTAACTGGTCTAATTTGCTGCAGGGATGGCTCCTCTCCCGGCTTGATGCTTGCCAGATGCTTCTCCTGGTCTCCTGCTCCCGCAACACCAACAGCTGCTTCAGCTGTTTCCCCCAGCGCTATCAGGCATTTTGCTGCCCCTAGCACATCTGCTGGCATCCTGAATCCTTTTGACCCGAGTAAGCAAGTCTCCATCACCACCCTGACTTCTGCTAGACAAGAATTACAGATGGCCAGAGCCACCTGCTGCTCTTCCATCCTTTATTTCCTACCCATCGAGTCACACTGCTCTTGTTTCTTAGGAGCCAGAGTGCTTTGAACACAAGACAAAGATGTTATCAGCATTATTTCTGTGTACATATCCTGTTTCAGTCCTTTTTTTCTTTTAGGTCCTGCCCTTCTTGTGACTTCTCCATGACCTTACCACTTGCTCTGTGAGAGTGCCTCTGGTTATTGTGCTTCTAAGCTTAGATGCTTTCCTGTTATTGCTTTACCTTGATCTGCTGCGTGAGCTCCCAGCAGATAAACAAGTGGGAAAAGGCTGAAGCTGTAGTCTAAATGCATTAATTTGGAAGCATAGCATATCCGTCTGAGGGACAGGGGAATGAAAAAGATCTCAAAACCAAGGAAGTGGATCACATAATAGAAAGTATATCCACAGCTTTCCATTTTTCTTCTGATGCAGTTTAACATGATGGCTCAGCTTACAGAGATGATCTGGATGCTGTCCTTCACTCTGAGCAGTGAGCACTAGCTCAGGAAAGTGGCTAAATATTCCATAAACTATTATCAGAGGTAGCTTTGTAAAATATACACCTACAGACCTTGGGCTGCCCCTGTTGGTTTGAATTTTCACTCTCCCTCTGACGGATGCCCGTCAAAGCCTGTGTTCTGCCGAGGGCAGGGTGCTCCTGGCTGGCTGCTGAAGCTGGAGCATCATCAGTGGAGGCAGAACACAGCGAGGAGCCAGTCAGGCTGGGAGGCAGCTGGCATCATCTGCATTGATGCAGAGAGCAGCCACCAGCTCAAATCCCTTCTCCAGCTCCTGCTCGTCTCCTGATAATATAATTCCTTGATCAAGCCCCAACTTAATCAAAGACAAACTTGATCTCTGAATCATGACGTTATCTTGGGACAATGAAATTTTTATAGTTGGGATGAAATGCACAACAGGAGCTTTTACAGGGGCTGGGAACAGAACATTTTTGGATGCTGAGAATCGACACTCTTCTTCTTGGAAAAAGACAAGCCTGAAGTCTGATTCATAGAATAAAAAATAAACATTATATATGAATATAAAATTGGTGACCATTTTCTATAAAGCTATGACTATAATCTAAAACTGGAATGGACCACCATTATCATTTGTTTTGATCTCCTACAAGGTATTAACTTTATGAATTCCCTGAATTCTACATTTAAAAAATAGTTGGACAACATTCATTACAAGCCTGTTACTAATTATCCTTCTTACTAATAAATTGTACTTTTATCAGTGACAACTAAAATAAAATATTGTCATTCTACAGTGAATGTAGTGTGGTAATATATTACTTCCGTTTCTTATAAAATGTTGAATTTACAGGGTAAAATTCATATCAAATTGCAAATATGTAAATAGAGATTTTCACTTCAGAAATAATCAAATACACATAATGTTGGCCTCATTGAAAACTGGTATAGAAACCTGGTTTGTATCCAAATTCAATTAATCTCTTTCCAAAATGCATTCTAAATAAGAATTGATTTGGTAACATTTGAAAATTGTATTATCAAGAAAGCCAGGTCTAAACGTACCATTTTAACTTGATTTGCCATTTCTCATTATCATTTTACTATTTATTTTGTCCCATTTTTCAATTGAATGACTTAAACATTGCCCTTGAGATGCTCCTATTTATAGCATATCTTAGAATTTATTAGGTTCACAAAAATTCAGTCAATGATGTTGACCTTTACAAGAAAGAATCACTCAGACTCCTTAATTCCATTTCACTGCATTGCAGTGGTAGCTATCTTTCTCCATTTTATCTAAATTTTACCTATTTATTTCACTATCCTAAGGTTCCCTCAAGCTGGAGGACATTTTCAAGCTTCAATTTTTCATAGCCTCTTTATTAAATGCAAATTTCCTCTTCTCGTAGTTTTCCTTTTCACTGAAAACATAGAAAATGGACAAAAAATCCCTAAGATCTAAGAAAAAAATGTTGGTTAGTGATGTATTGTAAGTTATGTTCTGCAAAGACACAGAAGCCTTTCCTTCCATAAAAGTATGGACAAGTCCAGACCAGCTCTAAGAATCAAACTGAAAGAGTGGCCATACAGGGCAACTGACAGTAATGTGGCTTTTCTGCTTCAAAATTATTAGCAAGACCACTGAGACTGGGAATACCAGCAAACAAGAAAAAAAAAAAGCCAAAAAACTCATACAAAACTGAATTAACTTTGTAGATTACCAAGAGGTTAAATAAAAGGTCTGCACAGGGAAGAACATACATCACTGAAAAGCTTCAGCATACCAAGTAGATAATGTGACTGTAGATTCACAGAAAAGAAGGTGACGGCAGGTTAATTAACCACATTTCATGTAGCCCTAGATAGATCACAAAAGGGGCAGAGTCTCAGAAATTGTAGTACAAAAACTATATTTTAACTTTCAAATTTGGAATTGGTATGGATTTTGTTTGCAGTTGCTGTCACTAACTGCTGACTCTTTCATGCTGGGGTTCAGGAGTATGTGCCCAGTAAGAAACGCCTCAGCACAGAGGTTCTTTTAGAAACTCAAGAGAAGATAGAAGGATGACAAGTCCAGACAGAATCACAATATTTACTCAACCAGAGCCAAAAGCAAAAGCACCAGCTTCAGTGCAATGACATAACACACAGAGGAGGCAGGTATTCATCAGGGCCATAAAGTGATTTTGTCACACCTATGGGTCAGCAAAGTTCATACTTCCAATCTTTCCTCTCCTTTTCTTCTGATTATGAGAAAAAGTGGCAAAGAACCTTCCTCTTTGCAAACATAAGACCCTTTCTACCTCACAAGCCATCTCTGCCACCCAAAGTCACCCCACAATCTTGGCTGCTGAGAGAGCCAGCAGAGTAGAAGAGGACCTCAGCCCCACTGAGGCAGCACAAGGAAAATGAAATGATGCCCAGATAGAGCCTCTGGAAAACTCTCCTCCTAATTTTGGAAAGTCAAACTTACCAGTTCACAGCATGCATTTGCAGACAAATGGATGGTCCCTGACAGACTCTGCAGGGACTTGTAACCATACAGTGTGTCGTGCTCCAGGAGAAATCCCACAGCTCCAGTGACTGCAACCACAGTATCCAGTGTCCGCCTGGTAATAGCAGCTCAGTTCTATCCCTACAAGATGGGGATGAACGATAAGGACCATTTCTTTTGTAAGACACAGATTAATACAAAGACCTGCAATAAAACTGTGACAGAAAACTGCAAGGCAGGGTTTTTCCAGTAAGACCAGCGCCATCTCAGCTGTTCTGGTGGGACATGTCTGTCCCTGTCTATCACCTTTGCCATGCTTGAAAAACCTCCTTTTCTGTCAGGATTTTCCAGTGACAGTATTCTCTGTGACAAGTCACATAGCAGTGTGAAAAACTAGATTATTCTTTCCACTCCTCCTTGATGCTCCCATGAATAACATATTCATTGGATCCCTCTGCTACTTTTCCCAGGAGGAGTATTTTAGTGTGGGGAAGGTGAAAATAAAAGGAGGGTGAGATTTGTCATCATGCAGATAAAAAACTCTGGAGTGTGCTGTTTATGGGACACATCTACCTTCTCACTGACCTTCCTTTTTTTGCACATTTATATATCCATTGGAATTTATTAACTATGAATACATTAGGCTCCAGGTGCATAACATAGTGTCTAGAAAATTTATCTTAATAAAATATCCCAACAGCATGTCCAGATAATGCCTCCAATGTCCCCATATGTCTCACTACACAGATCACACAACTTAGTATGTCCGGATAATATATGAGCTGCAATGGTATCCTCAGCTACACTCGTTGCCATTTAAGATAGGACAAAAAGGCAAGCTCCTATTAAGTGTTTTTGAGTTTCTGACTGTTCTATTTGATACTTAAGAGTATAATATTTTAATTAAGGGGGTTGTTTTCCCATTATGGAAATAATTTTGAAGCAACTTTCCTCCTAGTTGCTTAAGCAGGTTCATTACAATGCAATGCAATTTACCCAGCTGGACAGGTCTGCAGGTGGCCAGAAACCCATTAGAGAGGTAGCTACCTACTACAGGGGAAACTAATATTCAGGAGACAGGAAATCTCACAGGGACTTCGATTTTGCCAGGCATTAACACAGCTGACTGGGTAGCAGGTGGCTGGAAGCATAAATTTCCCTGTAACTTATTTATTAGGTCTCCCTTGCCTCCCTTCTTCTAGAATTATGACATGCTCTTGGCACTGATAAACCCCAGCAAGGGCACACTGTAAAGACACAAGTAGCAAAGTCTTGATAAATATTTTTTATCTATTTGACCTGAGCTATTTGAGCCAAACTGGAGTCTTTTTCTTTTCTTTTCTGAGGAGAAAATAAAATATTCCTATGATGCAAACCTCCCCATTTAGAAATAATTTATAACTGCCTGTCTTCCTGAATAGAATAAGAGTCAAAGAGGAATTAAATTCTTCTGTCACAGCTCCAAACCTCTTTTCAGCCAACTCTCTGCCTGGAAAGCTTTCCATCAGTTTTTTTTTTTTTTTCCCTACTCTATAATCTGGTTTTTCTCACTGTTTTTTCCCCCTCTCCATATTTCCATGATGTTTTCTCTCCCAGTAAAGTTGTAGTCCCTCTGCTACAAAGTTTGGTTTTTACTTGTCATATGTCTGTTTACTTTTTACGCGTTTCAGTTACCTGGTGCCCCCAAGGAGCTCATCTGAAGCTCATGCTTCCGTGGAAGGCTCATCATCACACTCACCAGCCATAAAGAGGCTTGCTTCTGTGTAAACCAGAGCACAGAAAATAAGAACATTTTCCACTCATTCTGTCAGGAAAAGCATAGAAAAGTCTCTCATGAGTGCTTTGGGAGTATTTATTCAAATTCCCTAGAATATTCTGAAAATTCCATCATTAACCCATGAAAGCCAAGGTCTGTATGACCGCACTGCATTGCTTACAGGGCAGCTTGTGAAGCAGCACTCACCACACCCTCAGTTTCACAGCACACTCACCTGTTCTGCTACAGCAAAGCAGAAACTTACATTTAGATTTTTTTTTTCATGGTTCATTCAAGACAATCTCATATTCCCTCTCCAGCCCCATAGCCACATATTGCCATTTGTGGATGTCTGTGGATTTGTGCAGATGTAATGCAGCTGCCTCAGTCCTCCCTGCTCCATGTGCCACACATGTCCCATGTCACAGTCTGACATACCACTAACTCTTGTACTGCAGAAAGAGGCCCTGGAGGCACACAGGAGTAAATGGAGAGCCATGGTATCCATCTTTCAAGACCAAAAGTTTTTGGAAAAAGCATTGCCTTATGCATACTGAAGAAATAATTCTCCCTGCTAACACCCACACAGGTTTTCCTGGAACTTGCAGTCTCCAAGTAAGCAACAGATCCAGAAAGTTGATATAGTTACTGTAAATGGTTTGGAGAATGGAAGTAGGTCTTACATCTGCTTCTAAGAAATTTCATTAATAAGTAAACATATGCACAAATATTCTGAATAAAACAGGGGCAAGAAAGACATACGTTTCATGCACTTAGCAGCAGGAAAGGAAGAAAATTTTTCTTTTCACAGGCTCTTCCCGTAAATTATATGAGAGAGCTGAATAAATCTTCTTTGACCCGGTTTAGCCATACACTGTGTTTTCCTGTTAAAATATTCACATAGAGTTAAGTATCCATTAGGCAGACAGAGAGGAGCAGAGACCATGGAGGTGTAGAGGGAGTCTGTCACAGAACAGACTCATCCTCACAATACAAATTACAAAAATTTCTGAAGTGGTCAGTGTAAATTGACTGTCTTCAAAACTGGCTTTAACATATTGTTATTTCTTTTGTCCTTTCTCCCAAATAATTCCAACTTTTCTCTGTTAAAGCTGGAACACAGAAAACAAATCATTACAGTACCACACACTGTTACTAGACAAATCCTGCTGGTTTCATTCACACACATCTCATCTTAATGACAGTCTAAGGCCTTTAAAATAAGGCTTTAAATAATAAACTCAACCACAAATATACCACCATTGCAATAAATTCATATTAGACGCTCAGACTAGTGCATTAAGAAGTTAGATGTCTAGAAAGATACACTCTTAGAGCCACTTGAAACACAATTACAAAGGAAAAGCTTTCAACTGTGTTTCCCCTTTATAAAAGAAGGCAATGCACTCTTCCTTCAACACCTTCCATTCTTGCCTTCCTTCCAAGGGAAGGAGAAAAGGTCCACTTTGCAATCTCTTGACCCCAAAGAAAGCATCTGCATCGACCTCAGGGATTCCTAGGTTTGGCCTCAAAACATTTTCTTCATTGGTGTCCTGGACTTTTATGGTAAAACCACTAGCCTGGGGGGTGTAGAAGTTTCTTAGGAATTACCCTTCTACTCGCATACCTGCCTATGAACAGTCCTGATCAGTTCCAAGGTAAGCAAATGCCATCACATCCTCCACAGCAAAGGGGCACCTACCCTGAAAAAACAAATGCAGTTAATTCCAAATCAGCAGGATACCGATTCCAAATGAAGTAAAGCATCAGGCACAACAGATACATCCAGAGAAGGAGTGTTTGATGTTGGCTGGTCCCAGAACACTTTGTTCCACGTATGGGAGCCTTACATCAACCTCCATAAGAGAGTAAGCTCCCTACTTAAACAAAGGTAAAAGCATTTCATTCAGGTTCTCTGCATAGGTCTGCAGAGGGACTCAGTCCCTGCAGTGACTGCAGAATCCTGTGCACCTAATTTCAGCAGTGTGAATTCCCCCTGCCAAGACTAAACACTCACATGGTTTTTCACTGCCTAAGTAATGATGGTAGGTGATCAGAATCTGGCTTAATATCACATAGAAGTCCTTGGAGGTGAACCATTCCCCAAAATGTATTCAGTTTAATTTACTGGTAGGAAAAGTGACTGCTCATTATGACCCTTTGTGGAGTGAAGTTGTTGCAAGCTATACATTTTACCTGTATACATTTTACTTTATTTCTCTAATGTTTGGTCTTAATTTTTCTACGTCTTTCCATGTTTTGCCTCTCTCCTGGCCCCCCGTTTGTACTTATTCACAGAATATTGTATTGTATTGTATTTAGGCATACAAGCATTGTTTACTATCTCATTAAGCTCATCTGAGAACAATCACAAGCTCTATTAGACCACACTGGCAATATATGGCTTTAATTATTTTTTCATAGAAAATTCTCACACTGGAATAGAGTAAATAGAGTGGTTGTGACATCTTGCTACAAATTCTTACATGGGAGTGTATGCAGTGGGAACAGGACCTGGGGAGGGCTAATGGAAAGGCAGGAGAAGGCAGAACTGTTCTTTGGGCATTCTCTAAGGAGAAGAATCTTGGTGAAATATTTCCGTACAGTATACATTATAAAAGTACTTCCATCTTTTATGTCATATGGTCAGAATTACAGATTCATCATGCCTTAAAATCTAAATCAGGTGACTCATCACTTGTTGAGATGATAGTCATACTTTTATTAAAAGTTTTAAGCAGTTTTGATTGGATAGATTTTCATAATACTTGATCTGTAAGCCATATTCCACTATCCCTGTATTTGCTGTTTAACCTACCTTACAGCACAGTAAAAAGTCCTACCCTATGGCAGAACAATCAAAACCTTGCAAATAAGAACATAGTTCTAAGCTTCCTTGGTATGTTTGGCAGCGCCTTTGTCCCAAAGTACGAATTCTCCTTACAAGCTAGAAAACATTTCCTAAAATATTTACAGCCAGAAAAACTTTGGTACAAAGTGTCTCTTTTTACCAACTCATGCTGCTTCTAAAAGCAGGGGAAAATAGGCCTCAACATCCTTAATGCTCTTGGCTTTCACTTCATCAAGGCTTTTCTGTTGAAACATTCAATACTGTCGATGGGAGAATTCTTGTGCTGGCAAGACAGTTTTCCTCTTTCAAGGGATCATAAAATAGCATTATGCATTTATTCAAATCCTACGTAGTAGAGATTATTCCACTGCCAAGGTTGTCAAGGTCTAAATCTTGGCCTCTCTTTTCCATCTCCAGGATATTTGCCATTACTTCATCTCCAAAGAACTATTCCTTTTTCTCCAATCTCCCCTGAACGCACCTAAAGAAAAGCCTTCAATCCTCCAATAAGTCAGTTTAAGAGCATACAAGCAGCCTGTGAATGCTCCCCAGAGAAGCCAGCAGAGTTTGAGTGAAGACTCCAGCTGGGATGAGGACAGCCACAACTGGTGCTCCTGCAGGCAAGAGGCTGCTGCCCATGGAGGGGTAGGGCAGCTTTGCAGGGGTCTGAGAAAAGCTGTGTGGAAAGCTCTTTAGTCCTTCAGCTTCTTCACACTTTTGTGATATTTTTCAAACCACCTGGCCAGGGCCTGTGAATTGGCAGACACTACTGACCTTCTGGCAATTTAATGAGACGCATTGTTTCAGTTCCAGACTCCACTTCTTTAAAACAAATAGCTGGTGCATAGTGAGTGTATAAATACGCACAGAACTCCAGAAATTTCCAGCCTCGCAATTCCATTGTTCTGCTGTGATCTCTGGTTCTCAGGGGCCTTTAGCCCTTGTCAGTAAAACCCTGATGGTAAGGAACAGATAACTTAATTACCTTGAAATTGAAGTTTCAGCCTCAGTGTTACCTAGCAATGCGTGCATCGAAAGCATTGTGTTTTAAAAGCCATCTGAAAGCATGGGAAGGTTGCCAGCTATTCAAGTATTGTCATAGTTCTGATTTTCTCCAGCTCCCCTGATAGGCACTCAGAAACGAGACCAGCCTTCCAAGGAGGAAAGACAGCTGGAATAAAGACAACTCCATTTATGTACCCTGAAAACTTTGAAAGCAAAGAATTGCACTTGGCTTCAGTGTTGTCATGTGGGTGCCCTCACTTCTCACTGGGGAAGAAGTGCCCCTCTCCACTCTCTGCTGCCTGGAAGAGGGAGGTTCCTATTGAATCAGATCGTCAGGAACCCTACAACCACAGCTTTTTTAACAGGAAGCTTTGTCTCTGACAGGCCCACAAGATTGCCATAGTGACTATCCTGTGTTTACTGCAGATTTCTGCTTCCTGGTCCTCACTGTGAAAGCTTGATTTCAAGGTAAAGAAAAGCCCAGGAAGCCACGGTAGACCTTGAGAGATTCACCCTGATTCATCTTTTGCACCATCACTTCTTAGATTACCTGTCTGTCCAGGCCTGTTACCTCTCTTCAAATGAAACCCTGATGATGGACGAAGGGCTGGCTGTCATCTTTGGCTGAGGTGCTCTACTCACTGCTTTGTTGTATATGCTTTTGCTGTGTCCCACCACAGCTTTTGCAGACTTTGGGGCAGGACCTGACATTTCATGCTGGAGCTGTTCTGACAGGCACTGGTCCAAGATGAAGGCTGCTAAGCTCTATCATGGTAAAAATAAATCAATGAGACTCTGGGCAGTCTTTGCCCCACCTCACATTACAGAGCTCAGAAGATCTTCACCATATGATTTCATCTACGTATGTTTGTCCAACAGAGAGACTTGTAACACAAATGTGACTGGTGACGATAACTCATTCTCAGGGATTTAGTGTTCTTTTCCTTGGAAAAGTTCTATATTTTAATATGGTGTACTGTCTTCCTTGGAAGCATCTTCAGAGCTGGACTGAATAAAATAGGAAATGCAGGAACACTGAGATCAAACAATGTGGAAGGTCAGAGGCAACTGTAAATAACCTCAAAAACATTTACCTCTCCTGACCTATCCCAGGATGGAGCAGCTCCCCTCTTCAAAGTAACAACAATGCTCCTCTGCACAGCCGTCTTGCCATTCTCCCTTCCTTCCACTGCTGGTAACAATCCTATAGATGCTGCCTTAAAGAATCTGCTCATTTGAGCTAAAGCCCTGTGTTTGTCCTGAAACACAGAAGTAGCTCATTAAACTCCTCTTTGATAAATTGTTTAGACTAAGTAATTCTCTCCTTTCCTCCCCTTACGTGTCCAGCCTATTGTTTATAGCTAGCATTCCAGGCTGTGAGTGATGAAAATGCTGATGTGTTTCCTGAGTTACAGACTCAAGCTTTATCTCATCTTTCATTTAGGAAACTGGCTGCATTATCATTTTATACTGCTGTGTGCAATGTTTATTTTTCCCCCATTATTAATGTTGTATAGGAGGAAGTGCCCAGCCTCATCAGCTGGTAGTTGTATTGTGCATACCATACACAAACACACACAAAATAAAAGGGAATACGTAGTGTAAAAGTTTGGAGAAATTTGTGAACACACACAATTCACAAATTCTCTGTGATATTGGGGACACCCTCTGGGTGACAGTGCCCATGTCTATTTATATCCTTCAAGCACTCTCTTGATGCAGTTTGCTGGTGTCTTCTGCTGTCTTTAACTTCCATTTTTCAATCAAAATCCACGGGATGTGACAAAAAAAAAAAACCTCCTTCCCTTTGTACAGATATAAAAATGATCACCTATGCATCTGGAGTCCTCCTAGAAATAACTGCTTCCCATGTTTTCCTCTGTTTGAATTCTAGGGGAGACATCACTAAGCAGTGAGTCGCCCAATGGATCATGAAAGCAGCAAAGACGACCCGGGTTGCATGTGAATCTCTGACTAGATATTCTGGTCAACAACAAACTTATTGGAAAAGTCAGAGACAAGCCCATGATTTGGAGAAGCTATATTTAAGAGAAAAAGAATCCTGAATTTCCAAAAGGATTTTGATTTAAATCCAAAGAATGCACAAGTGGTTAGTAAAAAGAGGCACATGCTTATTCATTTGTCTGCAAGAGATATCTCTTGGGCTAGTTCAAGTGCATTGATTTTTTTTAATAAATTTTTGCAAAGCCTGTTTAACTTTTTGCTTTAACTACTGAAAGCAGTAAGTACTGTTAGAAAAAGAAGCATTGATTCTAATATGAAAAAGAGAAAGAGCAGAGGTTGTCGGGGCCAAAAGCAACTGAATTAAAAGATAACATCACTGTGAAGGTGTAAAATTGCCTATTTTGGGCTTTGTACTGCATATGAGGACAGCTTCTAAATCTGCAACATTCTCATATGTGGTTGTCACCACAATTATTTTCAGTTACTGTTTTTTATCAAGTGGGTACATTGCATGCACAAAGTGGATTGCCCTGGATTTCTGAAGGATTTCAAAAATAAGATTATCATACCTTCTTAATGTCAGATAGTTCAACTCTTCCTAGAGATTCTATCAAGTGCTCTTCTTGAACCAATTTTCTTTTCATTATAATAAGCATTCTAATAATAAGCATTCTCTGAAAAGCATATTCCTTCTGAATTTCACCTACAACCATAGAATAACCAGAAAATTAGTTACCAGTTCAATCTTTCTTTCAACATGGTTTATCTACAGTTGCTTATGCTGACCTTTGTTTATAAAGAATTATCTCTCCAAAATAACTTACATTTACCTAAACTGACAAAAATATGTCCTGTCAAAATCCAGCTTGAACTTAGACTTGCTGCTCAGGTCTGCTTCCTTCCCTACCACCCAGTAGTATTTTTTTCTCTAATTCAGAAGGTTTCAATTCCATTTAATATTCTCTTTCTCAACACCTCACTTCCTCATTAATTCCCAGAACAATGTGTGGTTTCAAGTGTTTGCCCTGTGGTCATCCACAAAACTCACATAAGCAGTGACAGAGTTACATAACAATCTCCATGGATTAGTTGTCAGAGACGTGGGCTAGGTGGATTCAATTTTCCGAATTTTCACAGACTTTTCATAATAACCTTGGCAAGGTTCAAACCACCTTGGAGTTGCTGCCTTTCCAGCAAGCCTTTCGGCTCATCAGACATATTTTTTTACACCACTTAAAGTTAGTCACTTACTAGAACATCCATCTCAAGGTATTTGGTGTAGTTATTTTGGGATCAATAAAAACAGATGTACTGGAAGAGTGACAGGCTAAACCAAAATAGTTTAGAGATGAAGTGTGCAAACTGCTCTTCTCCTTCTGAGCATGGTATCTCCTGCAGGGGCCCTGGAGGTGAGCCCCATGCAGGACCAAAACAGGATCTGAGTCTATATTAGACTTACACTATATCCAGCTGCAGCACAGGAACATTCAGTCCGTTTGCTTTAAGCCAGATTTCTCTTCTTCCCGTTCAGGGACTATCACAGCGTTGATGCGCTGTATTCCAGTGCTCTGTGGCTGTGATGTGATCTAGTGGTTGTTATATCCTAGTGCAAGCTGCAGGGGATGTTTAAACTGGGATATCTATCTATCCTCTGAAAGAGCTATTTCAGTGCTCTCCCCTCCCATGGGTCTCTTCCCTCCATCCCTTTCGCAGCCTGCAGCCCGCAGCACGGAGCGTCCCGCTGCCAGCGCTGGGCACGGAAGGCAGGACTGCAATGGTCTTCCAGGGGCAGGATGTGGGACATCCTTCCCGTGCGGCACAGGCAAACGTGCCCAGGAATCTGCTTCATACGGGGAACACTAGATGGCACACAACAACCGCTGTATTGCTGCTTTTGTGGTTCGGAAGCCAAAATTTTGTTTCAAAGCATCAGCGTGGAATGTGGCTACAAGGACCGAGCAAAACATGAGCCTAAGTATGTTGTTAAACCCCGCTGGGCAGACGACCTTTCCAATAAAATTTCACCCCTCTTACTCTGTCGGAGTTATTTTTCTGTTTATAACTCTGCCTAACTTGGCAGCCTCGGAAAGTAAACAGATTCTTTATTTAGTGGCTTGTTGACAGGCAAGGGGATGCTTATTTTGGTGCAATGTGAAATAACAGAGTGGCATGCAAAGTCAAGGCACTTGGCCCGGCAACATCCACCATTCAAAATATAACTGTTGGGACAAGATTCAAGTGATATAATTACCTATCACAGGGATTCTGTTAAAGGATTCACTTTGCAAGTAAAATCAAGTACTCACTCTCACTCTTCACACAGTTATAAGTATTTTTTCCCTGTCCCAAGAGACCTAGAAGCCCAGAAACAGAAATTTTGCTATTACACCCTTATATGCTTTATCAGATCTCTACTTACCATGGGTCTGTTTTAATTCAGGGTGGGGGGAAAACCAAAGGAAAGCATTTACAGGAGGAGTCTTCATACTTCATTTCCAAAATATTGAAGCAATCATTTCCTGATGGTACTTCACAGATTCAACAAGCATAAAGTGATGAAGGGTCTGGAGCACAGCCACAAGGGGTGGCTGAGGGAGCTAGGGACATTTAGCCTGGAGAAAAGGAGGCTCTTAGGGGACCTTACCAGTCTCTGCAACTGCCTTAAGAGAGGGTATAGCCGAGTTGGGGTTGGCCTCTTCTTCCAAGCAACAAGTGATAGGACAAGAGGAAATGGTCTCAATTTGCACCAATGACCTCAATTTGAATTTGAGGTTCAAATAGGATATTAGGAAAAATACCCTGAAAAGAATTGTCAAGCATTAGAACAGGCTGGTGAGGAAAGTGGTTGAGTCACCATCCCTGGAGGTATTTACAAAATGCATAGATGTGGCACTTAGGGACATGCTTTTGTGGTGCATTTGGCCCGTGCTGGGTTAATGGCTGGACTTGATGATCTTAGAGGTCTTTCCCGAACTAAATGATTCTATGACTCTATGACTCTAACTTCTGTGAATGTGTGACATTACTATTTAACTGAAAAACACGTAAACTTTCAATTTCCTGCCGACTGCTAGTAATTGGCACAGCTTCTTTGGAAAAGATAACCATGTCCATAGTTACACAACTGAGGTTCCATTCCTAAACTCAGCGAAGCAGGAAGCTGTAAACACCAGTGTACCGGCAGAAGAGTGTAAATCCTTCCTTGCCTGTATTAACTACCTGACATGGGGGTGGGGAGCCTTGACTCTGCAGGGAGCTAGGAAGAGACCTAGGGGCCCCCTAGGAGGGGACTTTTCTGAGAAAGCAACCTCAAGCTGCAGAATCAAGACCAGTGTAAAGCACCCACCAGGTTGAGAGATGACTTGTCTAGGGAGAAAGGGCATTCAGTGCTAACCAGAGCCTCTGCCAGATATGAGTGTTGGGGTTTTTTTCTACTTTCATTTCCGTTCATGTATTTTTGCATGTTCTCCATTTCATGGGGTGGGGTTTTTTTCCAACTATGTAAATAAGTAGCTGTATTTGTTTTTAACTTGCTCCTTTTTGTGTCAAGAATAACTTCTGAGTAGCTGGTTGAACTTTATGGTATTCCAGTCCTCCATGATAGCCATCCTAAAAAAAACAGAGCTCTGGATACCTCTCCCCTGCTTCTCCTCTTTGCCACATAGCCAAGGTATGTTTCCACATAGTTTCAGAGACCAGTTTGAGGTGGAAAAATAGAGGCCTTGGGAGAAGAATTTATGTCTGGAACTATCATTAACCTAGAAAATTCTTCAGCATTAAGTAAAAAAGAAGGGAGGAAGAACAGATAAATTCATGGGCTTTTTAAGAAACATGTAATAGTAATTACTGGTATCCTATTTTTTAGTTTCAAGTTAAATTCCTGTCCTACCAAACGTTCCAGCCAGTTTGAGCTAAGTAATATCTATTTCAAGGATGCCATGGTAAGCAAACCGATGAAAAAATTTTAGAACTGTGTAAATCCACATTCTGGTTTACAGGAAATATACTTCCAAAAATACTGTTGCAAAGTTGTGAGTGTGTGTTGACAGCTTGTTGTTAGAGCTGCATAAAATTAATGGAAGCATATAAACAATTCTCCCATTTTTGTAAAGACTCATATTTTTTTATGTTACTTGGAACTGTAGTTGCTAATTTTGTATTTGTTGCTTGAAATGCTTTTTTTAATGTCATCACATCATTAATCACATCAAATTAATGAAGAGTGTTTGCAAGCCTCCCAACAGCATGGGAATGCTTGAACACACCTGCCTCATACACAAGGACAGACAGTGAGAAGCAGCTTCAGGCACCAGAATCCTCTGCCTGGGACCAGTTGAATGCTGATCCAGCTCTACCATTTTCAGAGCCACAGTAATACCTGCACTTGATGTTGACCTGTTCCAATTGTACTGGACTGATGGTAAGTGACTGAAATGTTACTTTTCAAAGACATTCCTTTACAGGCATTGAGGTCTCAGAGCCAAATTTCTACCAGCCTCTCTGAAAATGCCCTTGGGGTTTACCTGTATCTGTAACACATAAACACCTAAATATTTCTCACTAACATTCTATAGTAAATCTTGAAAATTGATAGTAGGAACTTACTAGCATATTTTAATAAAACTAGGGAGAAATTGAATGGGAGTATTTTTACTAACATTGTTTCTCTAAACATATGGTATTATTCTACTCTACATTTTGTTTTATCTACTGTGCAAGAAAAAGTAAAAAATGTGAGTTGGTCACAGTCCAGAGGAAAAAAGAGCAGATTGGAAACAGGAGCAGTGTGATCTAGGCTGTACACTGGCAACAGACTTCAGGCTGTAAATTGCAAACAGTAAAAGAACATGCAAGAGCTGGTTGTGGTGGATTCCTCATCAGCTGAGGCTTTCAAGCAAAAAGTAAAAAAGCTCTCTGAAATATATGCTTTACTCAAATAGGCATTTATGCAAGGCTTGTGTTATGTAGGAGATCATCTAGTTTGAGCTCAAGGATTCCTTATGGCTTTACAGTCTATGAATAAAGAGCCTCTTTCACTGTACGAGACTGAGTATTTCAGCTACTTGGGACCCAAAGTGGTGTAAGCAGGACTGCTACAAAGCAGGAATTGTGTCAGATACTTCTAATGCTGTGAAGGCCCCTGCAGAACACAATGGGGGACAAGTGTGTGAAAGAAGTCCTTTCAGTGCCCCATCAGGTCAGTTGTTTGAGCACAAAGCTGGGCTGAGTAAAGAATTACAGTATCTTACTTCTCACATTATGAATCTCTTTCACTGACATATCCACGGACCCATTAAATTTGATATTATGGCCGCACAAACATGAATTCTTCAGTGATTGGTGAGAGGTATACAGGTCTTCTGTGTTGCCATTTTATGTGATCATTACTGTTTGGAGGGGAAAAGAGCAATTCAGAACAGAATTAAATGTGGTTTATGAGAGAATCTTTTACACTCAAAAGCTGATCAGAAAAGTGAGGGGTTTTTTTAAGGGTGAAATAGAAATACTGACAGGTTGTCCACTCTGAATTCCAAATAAGAGACGATTTGCTCCACTAAATGAAGCAATGAGTAATAGGGTCTAGACAATGGAAGAACTGGGTTATAAAAAGGGATTACATCTGACAAACAAAGACACTTTGTTTCTTACTATAAAAAAGAAAACAATTTCATGGCTATAATCTGCAACAACTTGATTTGAGGAAGCATTTGAAACAGTGACAACGATCTCTTACAAGGTATTCGGCTTGAAGAAACCCCAGAAACTTGACCGTGTAGCTTCTGCAGTAATCTTGGCTGATGTGCAGAAATGCATAAACAAGCTCTTCCTCAGCTACTTCAGATATTACAAGGAACATAACCATGACACCACAGAGCTCATCTCCAGTTAACCACAGAGCCTTCCCAGCCTTCCTCGACGCCTACTGCAAACCTTTCCGTGTTTCATTTGGCCATTGCTGTCGAGCCATCAGTAACTAAGCTAATTTCTACTGGAAGCCACTTCAGATCATTTTTCATTTAACACTAGTTACAGCAGTAAGCAAAAGACAGACATACTCAGAGTAACTGGTGATGAAAACCAAAATAATTCTGAATAAAATAATTGTGAGCTGAAAGAATAGTACATGTCTAACAGAAAATTGGTAGAAGCCTTATTTAAAATATTTGTTAAAGATTTAGAAGAGGGATAAACACTACATTTTGAAAGGAAAATTATACTGATTTAGAATGGGTTGCATATCTACAGCTCACATAACACACCCCAGCTATTTCTGGAATGTAAAAAATATTTCAAGCAGAAATATTTACTCGCACAATCCACTCTCAGAATTCAAGTTCTTGTCTTGTTTACTGGAGTAAACTTCAGTTCAAAGGTTACTTCTTGATGTCCCTGAAAAATAAGCATATTATACACATCCTTTTTGGTGTAGGCTAGCTTCATGGGGGACTGTTTCTCCTGTTCATTAACTGTAGGGATAAGGCCAGTCAGGCTGGGAGAATGCACCGAACTCAACAGATGATGGAGGAACTAATGCGCAAGAAAAATAGAAAAGGAAGCAAGAGAGAAAGAGATGTGAAGATATGGAAACAGGGAAGAAAATATGTCCTTCTGTAGGCGGAGGCTCTAAGGTGGGTTAATGAGTAAGTACAGAGTACAACTGTGAGCGCAGGTCTTGAGAAAGCTTCATTAGATACAATTTCATGTCTTGAAAATAGATAATTTTATGGTGTGGCTGCATTTCCAACACTGTGTGCATTTCTAATCCCTCAGTGAAAAAAAATGCCTAATGTACTAAAATTCATGCAACAGTGCCTCAGAAAGCAGTATAGAGATTGCTACTGATCTCATACCTTCATCTCAACAATGCAGGCTTCATATAATTTCAAATACGTTGTCTAAGTTACTGAACATGCATAGCTGTGTATATATATGTGTATACTTCTGAGAGAGAATCTCCTCTGCTGCTTAGACTTGTTGGAGGAACTTCCCTAGGTAATGTTCTTCTTCTCAACCTGCAGCTGGATAACATCCTGAATGCGCTCTTTGAGTTGGTTTTGGGGCAGGGGGAGGTTTCGTGATCCCAGCTACTGCTCAGGTGTCCAGTAGACCTCCACATGAGTAATGTACAAGTGTTTGATTAGCTTTTTATATTAGAAAAGTTTGAAGTCTCAGGAAAACAGGCAT
>WBMY01002330.1:6162-43255 GCA_013397315.1 Donacobius atricapilla | reverse complement strand
CCACGGCTCTGCTGGCATCTGCTGGGTTTGGGAGCCTGGCTCGGCTCGGCTCGGGCCAGGACCAGCCCCGGCATGGCTGCCCCGGCCCAGCCCCGGGGGCAGCAGACCCTGAGCCTTGATGTTACCTCAAGGCCAGGCCCGCAGAAAAGGAGGACGTTCCCAAGACTCCACCTGTATTTAAGCCATGTGTCCCACAGGTGTACACCTGTATCCAATTGGCCAACCCAGCCATCAGTTCCCGAGCAGATCACCAATTGGTTTTTTACCATTCATGCCAAACCAATACAGACGGAAACTCACAACCTTCTCTTTGGCACCAATTACTTCCTGTCACTGCTTAAAAAGCCCAACTTTCCTAATATTTCCATTTCAGGGACTCTCAAATGTTTTACAAAAATGCAGCTGTGAGGGTCATTCTATTTACACTAATGCTTGAAATTGAGGGTAGCAATGAATATAAGGTATATGCATTTTAGGACTGAAAAAATGGCACAGTAAAAGTTAAGTCATCAATTACCATATGTCACATTCTGCCCCCTTAGTCACAATGGGTACGCTAAACCCCTTAATTAGGGCCTTTCATATACTCTGACTGTTCTGCCAGAACAAGTCAGAAGCAAGGCCCCTGAAGACATGAGCTAATACCAATTTCCATGAGATCAAACAAGTAGCGTCCTGGATTCACATGACTAAATGCCATATCTCCTCCATACTTTAAATAATTTTTTCCCTTTTATTTTTTACTAGAAAGTATATTAAATCTCCAAGATTCTTTTCTTTATTCTAGCTGATGGAAGTCAAGTGCCTGCAGCATGTAGGCATGAAACTGAGAGTCCTTCTTTCTGTCTTCAGATTGCATTCAGAGAGAAGAAAAAATCTGACTGCCTACACAGGTAGATTGTTTGCTGCTCCACAACCCTCTAAAACACAAAGGAACTGCTTCTTTCATGTCAGTAAGGCCTGACTCAGCTCCTGTTGGACCAAACTTCAGGCAGACAGGTTTGGAAATAACAGGGGGTTCCCTAAAGGTCACTGAAATTGTCACTGGAAGAGTCAGGAAAAAAAGCTGAACAGCTTGGTCTTCCAGTTCCTTGCAGAGCAATAGCTTGGTGGGAACAAGTGACAAAACCCTCCCATTTGCATTGTTCTGCTCTTTGCTTTAAAGTTTACTTGTTTATTTTGTAAGCAAATTCTCATTCCTAGACTGAGTGGGGATCCCATAAAAGAGATAAGATAGCATCTACGTAAGAACTGACTGTAAAACATGTTCCTCAAACTGCAGAGGTACTTGCATAAGTGCTGAGGAGAGTTGCACAGTATGGTACACTCACTACCTGTGAGTACTACACGCAGTGACCTTCACACTAAGCACCCTAAGCACTGCTGTGAGAGCCCTGTCCCTTGTCCACTGCAATCCTAACACCTGTGTTTACCATCTTCAAATGAAAGTCTGGAAGCCAGTAACTTCTGTAGACATCAGGGCTGAGACCTGCTCACAAACACCCCTTCTAACACAGTAAATGCCACAATCGGGGTTGAAGGTTTTAACAGGAGATGTTGCAATTTGCTACAGCAGCTATTTAATGCTGCCTGGTGAGCCCTTACTGCATGAGGTCCATGAGCACCTTCGCCTCAAGTGTGGGGTGTTTTCCCAGCAGGAAATGTTCCTTCTTGAGTCACTTGCAGGCTACACTATTCCAATACTAGAAAAGCTGAGTTCATGCTATCAATTACATTTTCAAAACCACTTTATATTATTTCAGAGAAGGGCTAAGCGCATAATGTGAAACCACAGAAGTGCTTTTTTTTGGCATTCTTTAACTTAGGAAGAAATGGGTATGCTAATTTAAGGTTGTGGTAACTGTTCTCAGACTGAATTTCATCCCAGGGAAAAGTTATTATTGCTATGTGCCTTTTGAAAAGGAGAGGGAAAAAAAGGGCTTTATTAAGAAGCTAAGATGACCTTCACCAGAAGTAATAGCTGCAGTATCACCATCATTCTACAAATGACACACACAGAAGGAAGGTGCCCAGTGATAAGAAAACAGAAATAGGAAATCTGGACAGTTCCGTCAGTCCTTTGCTCTGCTGTTAACTTACTTGGCCTTAGGCAAGCCCAGGGAATTTAGTGAAGCATTTTCTTTGACTCAGTTGTCTTGGGGCTCTTAAAAATCTTCTCTGCAAGCTCAGTTGGTCTCTTTGTAGAACTGAGATATTGAGTAGTCTTAGAAAGTAATTAATTAATCTTTTTAAAATACTTTTTAATACTTTGCCAAGACCACTTGCTGATCATTGCACACAGTAAGTGATATGTATGGGTGTAAAGATATCATTATGTCTATATATAGGAAGGCATTCTTCTCCCTAGAAAATATTTTCAGATAAATTATTGATGTGTTTTTTAATGACAAGTACGCTTTTACTAATAAAAAGGAAAACACTTAAGTATACTTTTACCTATAGGGGCAATGTAAAAGACCCCTCTGTCATCTCTCAGTGGATCACTTCCATAATCACTTTAAACTGGTTTAATGCCAACTGCAACCACCAAAAAAAAGGTAGTTTCATCATTTCCCCTTTTTTTTGCATGCTTTCTTGGGCTGGCAATGATTTCTGCATCATATGTTGCAATCTCTCTTTAATTTTTCACCTCCTCTGGATATTTTTCAACCAGATCTGTTCCTCTGCAAGGATCTGTGACTGCATGGCAGCAGGAATGCTTGAAAGGTAATGCTCTACATCAACCCGAAGCCAACCTTTCTCTCAGATGATGGTTTCAGGACTAGGAAAGTGATTGTGAACCACAGCACAGAGGATCTGGAGTCACTGAAGTAACATACCAACAATTTCCCAACCCTCCTGTGCTTAGCAGCTTCTGAGCACCACCAGGTCTGCCTGTCAGCTCAGCAGCAGCCCTGTCTGCATTTCTCTGTGATACGTGTGAGCTTTCAGCATAACCATGTGAAATCCCTCTCTGAGTACAAATACCACACGGAGGAACAACGTGAGTCTAGCACAAAAGCTGTCTGTGCTGAGAGCCCAAATACACACACACAAGCCCTAACAATACAGATTTTAATAGTCAAATAAGAAATGGCTTATTTGCCAGAGAAAGAAGAACAGTTACCCTGGCAGCATGTTTTATTTATAGTAACAGGTAATATCTCTGAGGACTGCCAAATACTCAGCAAAATACAACCAACTGCAGTGCAACTATTAATAATAAACTTTAACTCTTAGTTGGTCAGTTCCCTCAGATTCCTTTGCTTCCCCTGTCAAGGCAGCTGAGCAAAGCATGCTGACAGCTTCCATAAATAGCAAATATTTAAATTATTCAACAGCAGGCAAACGGGACGCACATTTATATAGAATGTGAGAATCTCCCTTGCTAGCTCTTAGAGCCCAAGATAGCTGAAGCATTTCCTTGTAGACGTCAGTCAGCTCCAACATAAAAGAGCAATACAAAAGCACAGAATGAAAGGAGTAGTTTTGTCTGTGGTTTTACACAAGGGACTAAAACTTTCCTGACTCTTGAAGTTGACTTTGGCAACTGCTAAACTTCTTGTTTATACAGTGCAAATAACTGTATTTCTTGCTTGAAGAGCACTCTCTACTTTGAAAGGTGTTTAGAAGCAAGAAACCTGGCTTTCCAAGGAGCTCTGGGTACTTTGATACGCTGCTGCAATGTCACTGACTTTCACAAAACCACCCCTCGGTGACAACTAACCTTGTATGTGTGTAATGGTACATTACAGTTACATTATGTAGGTCCATTATAATACATATAGGTACATCATAATACATATAAGTACATTATAAATAGACATATGTTATTTATAGTGGCTATCTGTAAGTAAGGAAGCCTGGAGATAGAAGGTGGACAGCAAAATGTGGGGAATTCCCAGGCCAACACCTGATGCTTCTCCAGGAAATCTGCCAATTTCCTGTGCCAGGCTCAAGCCAGAGGGTGTGCTCTCCATGCACAAATCCCCCTGCACTGGCAAGGAAGTTGGCTGACACCACCACTGCTTCATTCTGCTCAGTGGCTCAGGACGTTCGCCTGGAAGGCTCCAGGAATCAGTGCAGTGCCTGGGGCTTTGGGAGATGTAGATCAGGTATTCTAGATAGAGGAAAGAAAGTTTTGAACTAAGGTCTCCATGCAGGAGGAAGCAGTAGCTAACAACCTCTTGGTTGTTAGAAGGGGAAGGTGCAATGCTGGACGGATACTGGAATTAAGCTGTCTTAGACAGCAGACTCCTCACTTATGCTCAAGCAAAACTGGTTGTTTACAGTGAAGGAGATGCTATAATCCTAATCTGTACAAGGACCATCATTTCCTCTGTAGTACACAGTCAAGCAGAACTGTCTCCACATAAAAAACCAGATCCAAGAATAAAAAAAAAATCCCTTATAAATAAGTGAGCCTCATGTGCAAGAATCCAGCATGGCCATTGAATATATACAAATACCAATGTATCATGTAAGGGTCTTGTGAAATGTGAGTTTGCTTATGCTTAACGTGAGGCAAATGTTTCTTGGGTTCAGGGATTAAATTTTCCTCCTGCAAACAAATAACACCTTGGCAATTAATAGAAACTAAAAAGAAATATAGGCTACAAGACTGTTCATTTCAACAAAATAATCCTAGTATCTGAAACAGAATGCCTAAATATTCAAGAAAAATGAGTTGAGCAGAATGTGCAATTACACTGGGAAAATCTATTACTTATTCAGTAGCAAATGCATTAAAGGATATCATCACAAGCAGTAGCACTGCCAAGTACTATTAAGAAGCTGCGCATTGAGTCAGGCTGCTCCTCATAATTTATTAAATGAATGCCTCTTTCTTCATTCCAGCAAAGACTGGCTTCTGAGATTGTGAGGTTAAGAATGATTGGATAAATTGTTTTCTTCAGGACAGTTTTCCAAAGAGTGATGTTATTTGCTTCATGCACTGTGGAAAACAATTCCTGATGTTGATGGGAGTCCCTGTGGGCCTGGCAGCCCCTCAGCAGTGTGGTCCCGAGCTCCAGCAAGGGGTTGGGAGCATTTGTTTTCTGTAGAGTTCTGCAGGAAAAGTCAGCTGGTGGACCCCTCACCTGCTCTGCTAGAGAGCTGAAGGCTGGGAAATCCCAGGGAGCAACATATGAAATCCTAGATGGTTCCAGAGCAGGGCACAGCCCTAGGTCCCCACATCAAGCCTAGAAAATATAAGTGTCTCTCCTAATGTCACTACTCATTTTTTTCTGATTTTCTTCAGGCTATTTGTTGCACATGCCATCCAGAAACCCCAGACAGCACTGGCACAGGAGTCACTACAGCTGCTCTAACATGCACCATATGAGGATTCTCCTCAGCTAGAATCATCCTTGACAGCTGCAACCCACCAAATTTACATTTCCTTTTGCATCAGGGAGCCTGTGCAAAAAGGTACCTAAGGATGGGATAACAGGGCTCTCCAAAAATGATTTTGTATTATTTCCAGTAAGCACATACATTTTCACAGGTTCTGGTATTCAGCTGTACGGGAAAATGCCCCTGATGAGAGAAGAAAAATGTCCCACAGGAGTGGGAGCAAAATCTCTCAACCACAGAATGTTTTGAGTCGGAGGGGACCTTTAAAGATTATCTAGTCTAACCCCCCTGCCAGGGCCAGGGATTCCACCCACTAGATCAGAATGCTCAAATTCCCATCCATCCGGTCCTTGAACACGCCCAGGAATGAGTATTCACATTGTATCTGAACAACCTGTTCCAGTGTTTCACTACCCTCACTGTAAAATACATCTTCCTTATGTTCAGTCTAAATCTACTCTGTCTAAAACCATTGCTTCTTGTACTGTCCCTACAGGCCCTGGTAAAAAGTCTCTTGCCATCTTTCTTGTGAAGATCCTTTATATATGCAAAGCCCTATTACAGTCTCCCCAGATCCATTTCTTCTTCAGGCTGAACAATCCCAAGCGCAAGGCCCTTTGTCAGCAGCTCTCCCATCTCTCCCAGCTGAGTTTGGGCTGACTTCTCTGCCATTCCAGGTCAAGTCTTTAAAAAAATGCAAGACCAAAACAAAAATCAAGGACATCCTGAAAATATTTGCCTATCCAGAAGCAGGTAACATGTCAATACAAACCTTTTTAGGAGAGCCACAATAATGCCCTGCCGCCTTTTATGACATTCTTCTAAGGCAACAACAAGTGCTTCATTGTCTCAGGAATTATCTGCACTTTTGTTGTTAATCATGCTATTACAGGAAATTATAGCTGTCCAGGGAATCCATTCTGTTTAGTCTCCACACAAGTAAACATAATCCTCAAAAATTTAATATCTACTCGTATAGTTAATTAATTTGGGGGTATTCTGAGTTTGAAGTCTCACTATAAAAACCCCTTTGGAAAAAAACGGAGTCCTGTGGGTTTTCCTTGTAGACTGCCATAGCAAATTTTCAAGCAGTCATAGGAATTGAAATCTGGAATTTCACCATTTTGGCTTAACCTAGCCTCCCTCCTCTCCTCCCTGGAGCATTTGTGATAAGCAGCTCACCTCTATGATAAATCCTAATGCTTGGCAGTTCTATCCACAAATAAAAGGCAGTCCTCTTGATGGACACCCCCAGCTTCCCTAGCCCAGAATGGGATTTCCCTCTGTTTTGGTAGCACACACGCTGCCATTGATCTGCTCACCTCCCTTGGAAGCCACCACAAATACAACCAGCTGCTTCAGCAGCAAGTCAACCACTTGCAGGGGGTTAAGCTGCAAGGAAGAAGCAATCTCCATTTATTTCTATGCAGATCTGCTGCTATGACTTAAATGAACACTAACCGGCTTCTGCTGGCTGCCTCAGTGTGCAGGCAGCTGCCTGGTGACTGCCTTGAAACCCAACTTGAGGAGGCTACCAAGACCACAAAGGACAAGCCTGCACCAGCACTTTGTACTTTCCCAAGATAAATGTGAAACAGCAGTATGGAAGACCTTGAATAAATCCCATAATAAGCAATATGCACACATTATTCTGTTTTTCCTTTCAGAAAAAATTTTGCTTTCCCATCATAATAAGCTCTTTAACTAGAAATTCAGATGACCACATTCTTCCTCATGTGTTTGAAAATCTGAAAATCTGACAATAAATGTTCCAAGAAGAAAATGTCTTTTTCCTTTTTGTCCTTTAGCTTCTCTTCCCCAACATCTTCATCCATCTTACAAAGAAGATCGATTTTTCATGCAAACTGTACAGCTAATTCACTCAACTGTTTTGATTTTACATTTCTGAGTTGTTATGATGCTAGTACCGTGGGAAAAGTTCACTGAATCTGGGTAAGGGATAAGAGATCTACCTTGTCATATTGAAAGAGGGCTGGCTGGAAGCTTTTTGTTTTTCCTATTTAATTTTGTTTTTCCTTTTTTCCACTTTCAAAAAATAGAAGGAAACCACAATAAAGAACTAAGGCTTGAAAATATTATTGAAACATTGGAGGAAGCAGAGATGGATGTTCTATTTCTCATGCACCATATATCTTCAATGAGCAGGATAAGAGGTAGAGGAAGAGGAGGTAAATGATTTATTTTGGATTATTTCCTCTAGGAAAATAAAGTTTAGTTTAAATCAATATGTTTGGAAACAGCAGCAAGAAAGATACAACAGAAAGACCACCCAGGATATTTGAAATAAAATGAAAACAGCCTGATTTCCTTTCTCATTCAAGGTGAGAATTCGTGTGAAGTGAATGTTACTATCTTTGGCTGGAGCAACAGGTTTCTAGAAGTGCAGTTCACCTTAGCCGTAGGGATTTGATTCTCCTTCCTTTGTTTTCACTGGGGAACAGAGTACCCCCAAACTCTTGGACATAGGTTGTAGCTTCAGGTTAAAAGTCACTCACCCAAACATGCTTTCTTGTTTGTTTAATAAGAGGCCACTGGCATGGACCTCTCTCCAGCCTCTCTCACACCTCTATCAAGAGACTTCTCTTTCTCATTTGAGGTGGTCATCTCTGCTACATCTTACTCATTCCATAGTCTGCAGAATGCAAACCTCAGGAGACATGGGGAGAGATGGAGAAAAAAGCTGCCACCAAACAGCATAATCTACAAAATCACATACAATCATTAGTTTTTCTGCTCAAAGGAGAAGTGGGCTGAGGGACTCAGGACAAGCAAAGCTGAAAACCTAGCAAGTGCCTGCATAAGTATCTGCCTAAGTGTCTGCAAGAAGAGAAAGCAGCTGGAAGCCTACTGGCAGACTTTGTGCTAAACAGAGCTCTCCATCTCTGAGGCACAGCACAAGAGATCAGAAGAGGCCTGATGTGATCTAGAGCTTTGACTGCATAATTGTTGCATTTTCTTACTACATCTGGCAACGGTTTCATCAAGGTTTCAGCAACTTGCAAGGTTGGTGTGTCAGACCATGTATTGATTTCCCAAACCACCATGCTGACAAAAACTCAGTGGGAGATGTGCTGCTGGTGTGATGTGCCTCTGTGGAGAACAGCATTTCTCCCTTCTGCCAAATTTTTCTCTCAGTGTGAGCTGTTGCTTCTTGCAAATGTCTCTCTCAAAATGCTTCAGGTCTCCTGAAAAGCTTGCCAGAGCAGAGTTTGGCAACTGTGGTTGAGGTGCCTGCATTCCAGCCTCGATGACATCAGAAGGGAAGCTTCCCAGCCTTCACTGACACACACCAGTAAGGCTGTGGGATATGAGTCCAGCTCAGTAGGAGGTGACTTGGGTCTCTACCGATTTCAGCCACAGCTCCTTTATGTTCATCCTCCCTGTTTCATTTAGCATCCCTTTTTTTTTTTTTGGTTTGCCCATTCCTCATGATTCAACACAAGTTTTCTTATTCCCAGCGCTTGCTTTCCTCACAAGTCTGGCAGCCTTTGTGACCTCCAATATATCTGGCAGCTGGCTCAGTATGCTCTCATTTACATTTTACTGAGGAAGTTTAGTCTAGTCTAGTTTTGAGGGGAAGGTCAGTGGTACAGTAATTACCTGAAATGTAATAAAGTACAGTGCCTTGTGTAAATGCATCTTACCTCTGGTTTATCTCAAGCTGGAGAGGTAAAGACCATAAGCTAACACAAAAGAAGCAGGGAAGGAGACAGTGAATTGAGGAAATACTACGGTTTATTTGGGAAACCTGAATAATTGCCTGAAGCGCTGAGAATACTTACTTTCAAGATTTTTGTGAATCATATTTCTGCTGCAGAGCCAATTTTATCTCTGCCAATTGGTCAGAAATTATCTGAGGAGTCTCATACGAGTCTCATTTTTCCACATCATTCTCTGTTTAAAGAAGTTCTCAGAACCCTTGCTAGCATAGACAATATGATGTTTGCCTTCATATACCTGAGGTGGGGTGGGGTGTGGTGGTGGTAGAGCTTAACTTCTCTTTATGCCACCTGTCATACTCCTCACCAACCCACACAATCACAAAATAAACGATACTTCACCTGCCTTATAACTGTCTCTGGCAACACTTCTTTATTCATTATCCAACTGTATTACTGGAATATCTCAGGTCATAGAATAATTGCTTGATAAATTAACTTCACCATTTTCCCAAGAGGTTCTGGACTACACAGATACAATATACTGGGCAGTTGTCATAAAAACAGTTGTCATAAAATGTTCAAAAAAAGCTAAGTCGGGACAAATAAAAAAATTAAAAATATGACTGGAGAATATAAGTGAAATTTTCAAAGCAGCCTATGCCTATGAAGATAATTTTTATTTTAAAGTGCTTACACTGTGGGGTTTTTTATTTTGTTTTGTTTTTTTTTCATTCCAAAGTATTTTGTTTCATTAAATTCTGTGAACTTCTCCATGTCTTTTCAGTTCTGGCTTCCGCCCATGGCTCTTATTCTAGCTTTCTCCTAGAATTCCACCCAAACCAGAGCAGTTTCTCTGGCTATTAAATAAATCTAGGAGCTAAACTGTGACTTGGAGAAGCCACACTCTGACAGTGGGTCCTAGGCTGCTTGGACACTGCTTTAAACACACTTGTAGAGCAAAGGCTGCTTCTGTACTGGAGCAGGGAGAGGCAAAATGGGTGGTCCATGTTCTGCTGGTCCAACCCAAATGTTGAAGGGAAGGTGATACCAACTCTACCTTATTAACACAATCTTTCTTTTCTCCAGAGGAAAAAGGATAGCAAACCCCAAAATATCCAACTGAAACCAGCTAAGCAGCAAAATTAAGGAGGGAAAAAAATATTCCCTGGGAAATGGCATCTCCCATTAGCTATAGTCATAAACTCAAAGGTAAGGAGGCAAAGAAGGAAAAGACGCAATTTTTAGTTTCAGGTTTTGTCCCATAGAAGCCAGAATAACTTGATAGAGACATCCATGACAATTTCACCACACCCACAGCTCTCAGCTGTGGAATGATTAAATCTCAGAATTAATGCAAGCATTTCCTAGGCTAAATAAAATTCTATCAGACCTGATTTCCACAGCTGGATTATGCCTTCTTAGGTTAGAACAAGTCATCCAAGATTAGCCAAAGTCTTTCAAAAAGGAAGCCCACCTGAAATAGCCTTTGCCTTATTATCAGGTCTAATTTGACTGAGTTATGTCTTTGTCACAACCCTAAAGAACTCTGCTACACATAGGACAAAATTGTGAGCCCCTGATCTCTACCTCAGAGGAACTCCAGGCAACCAGGCAGCAGTTTCACAGCCTGTATTAATCTTTGCAGTGCAGAGGCTGCTAAATTTTTGCATGCAATAGCTCAATATTTACCCAGGCCTGCATGTAGGGGTGTGACCTTGCCTTTAAACAGGAACTCACCACTGCTGCTACAGACGATAAAGAAGTGGAAGATGAGAGCTCATTTTTCCTGTAGTGTCAGATGTTGGCCACCTTCCAAACATCCGCGTGGTTTTCCTGAAAACTCACTATCAGTATTCACAACTACTGCCTTGGCTGTTTAACAGAGGAAGGGGGAGAAGGTTCAGGGTAGTAACTAAATTTACCTGTTACATTTCATTTCATTGGGAATCCTTTATTTTTTCTAGGAAAATTTTCACGTGGCCCCCTCAACTACTGCCAGTTTAATTACACCTTCAATAATTCAGTCAGTGGCTGCTCAGTCTTCCTAGCTGAATTATTAATTAGCAGAGTGGAAAACCCCACAACAGAGCACGTGAGGTGGAGCACTCTAGGAAGGCAGCTGCGCCTTTGCAGACACATCTGGGAGAGTGAGTCCTGGAGCTATTCTCCATCTGAGCTTAATCTCACATCTCCAAGCATACACTATCTGCCTTCTTCCCTCCATGCTTCTCTCTCTTTATGTCTTTTTGTTATTCTTCCTTAAGAACCCTTTGCATCACCTTTCCTGAACAAAGCTTTTGTGTGGCTTTTCCCAGTAAACTGAGTCGAAATACCAGATCCCAAACACATTTCAAAGCAAGACATCAGAAGAAGGAAACATTTGTTTTCAGGAGCTAGGGAAGAACATAGGCTATTTCAGATTTTAGTGGGGGTGAAGATAAGGGTTTTGTACAATAGCTAACAATGGATTGTTAAGTTTGGAAGTGACCTCTGGAGATCATCTAGTCCAACCCCCACAATCCTTGGAAGAAAATATGGGAATAAGGTGTCCCTGCCCATGGCATGGGGATTGGAACTAGATGATCTTTAAGGTCCCTCCCAACCCAAACCATTCGATGATATAACAGATGAGTCAGAGATGTGGCTATAGTGAAACAAACTGGATAGCTTCACTGAGACAAAGGAATGTGGAAACGACAAAGGAGAACAGATTTGGGATTATATGTGAAATGGCAGAGAGAAAGTAAAAAGGTACTTTTTAATGGCATAATTAACTATCCTTATGGCAACTCTCATTCAGCTGCTAAATTTGCATATATGCTTCCCATAGTGATCCACATTTCTATTTATTTCTAGTTATTAACTCAAGGTCATCCACTTGAAAAGAATTTCTGAACAAGGCAATGAAGTAATTAATTTCTCTGTTTAGATCTTGTTTAGCCAATAACAGTTATTAAAATATTAAGAAATTTTTTGCTACTTAGAAGAATATATGGAATATATGTGTGAATAAATAGCATGAAAAAACCTTACCCCTCAAGAAAAGTGATGGGCTAATTAAGCCATTTCTCATACACAGATACAATATTAAAAATTAATTAATTACAAAACATGGCTTTCTGCTGGGTTCAATAAAAAACGTGCATAAATTAATGGAACAGCCAGATATACTCCATGGCAAGGGAATCAAAACTGTGATGGTCACTACAGGATATAAAATGCATAAGTAGTGGTCCGTAAGTAACAATCCACACTGTCTTTGCATGACCCAATGAGACTGTTGTGCTTACAATACAATCTTGGCACTTACGATGAGCTCTCTGCTTTCCCTATAGAGCACCAGCCTGAGTACTCTCCAGCTGTTCAATCCCCTTTTCCCTCCATACACATTTCCATATTGCTGCTTTACTGATAACTCCCCATGGACTCAGGACTTCCTCTGTAGCTAGAACAAGATATAAATCCATATTAGTCTCAGCATAATGAGTGATGCATCAGACCTCTTCTTCTACATGTTGCCAGCATCTTTCAAGCTGATCAGGAATAGAAAAAAGTGGATACACATCTCTGGGTGAGCAAATGAAGACTCATTCTCAGCACAAACTCCTCATCGTTGTTAGTGTTATGTATTGCTGCCACTGAAACTATGAAGACACAAAGCTGTCTTTTGTAGGGGCTGAATGTCACTGAAGCACAATGTCCTTTTCTTCATAGGAAAATACAAACTGGAAAGAAGTCAACAAGGTACAGGGAGTCCTCCATGTTTATTGACTGTCTCAGGGACTGAATGCTGGAAGTAATTTGCACCAAGTTGTTGATCAGTTCTGGAGCTTTGGCTAAGGATTTTGCTTTGCTGGAAAATGACGGAGAAATAGACAGGAATTGTGCCAGTCCAAGATTTCAAACAAAAAAAAGGAGGAAGTTGGAGCATAATGCTTTATTTCTGCCCTGCACAAATTCATTTTTTGCAAAATCCAAAGTGACTACTGCAGAGCCCAGCAATAGCTGGCTGGAAATATGGAACCATGCTTTTCCTCATGTATACTGCTTAGATCAACAGTTTACCAAAGGTGAAATTAGTCCTAAGGCCATACACAGAAAATAGGAGGATAGCAAAAAAATCAGGCTGTATAAAATGTAAGACCTTCTTTTAAGAAAGGTGCTGAATAGCTAGGTTTTTCTTAAAATGAATGGGGAAAATAAGTGATTAGCTTGGGAAATCACAGGACATGCCAAAGGTATGCGTATTTAAGCAGCAAAGGGTAGTCCACCATGGCCAAATTACAAACTATTATGCCAATGTCTAAATATACAAGCATTGCATTAAGCATTGCCTTACAGATGGAATCTGGGAAAGCAGAGCATGAAGAGTCCATGGAAGACAATAGAAGGCAGTTCTTGCAGCAGCAATAAGCTTCAAAGTTTGTGTCTCTGCTCCCTCCTGCCCCCTCAGAACCTAAGGTCAGATACTTATTATTTACCACAACTACTCCACTGAGACTTAAGGGAAGATGCTGGATGATGAAATTTAGATCCCTATTACTAGACAAAGGTAACTATGGATTACACTCTTGAAACAGGGGCCTTGTAACTCATGTTTTTGTCACAGCTTTGTCTGCTCCCTGCTCTTTTATGGAGAACTACTTGTAGTTATGATTAACAGTGATTGTGTAAGAAATATTCTCTTGGGATACAAATATAGAATGCACAAAAAGCATGCTGTCTAATAATGCTGTCTACAGGTTTAAATTCAGCAAGGAGCTTTCATCTTTTAAATTTTTTACCTCCACAGACCGGGAAAACTCAGAGAAACATATTTAGCCCTGATCATCACTTTTTTCATTTCAGCTTAATCTTTGAAAAGAATGGAATCTTGCTTAAAGTCTCAGATATTTGTGAGACTCAAATGTAACTATAAGATTTGTCAAAGGTGATGGAGTCTTTCCTGCTTCAAGTGCAGTGTTCCTGATACAGATAAAATTCTTGAAAATCATATTAACAAAACCAATGTCTATGCTCTTGGGAAGATACAGTCATTGCAATCAGGGTTATTATAACATCAATAAACTGAAAGGAATTAAATTACTTTTGATCAAAACTGACTATTCTCAATTGGTTGCCTGTTGAATTTGTATCAGCCAAATCAGCAAGATGAGGAAGATACACTCTGGTGGCTTGAAAATGAAGTACAACTCTTTGATCAGAAAGAAAGGGGAAGAAATTATTGCAAAATCTCTTCCTTCATGTTTTTCCGTATTAAGTGTCTCACAGGAAAAAAGATTTTTTGAGAAATGATCAAAACCAATTCTTTACATATTGGTCCTGCTGGTTTTGCTTGTGAATGGTCTCTGGATCTTATGATCTTGGGGTTTCTCTTCTGCAAAAAACACCAATCATTTGTTAAAAAAAATTTAGAAGTTTAATAAAATAATTATAGAAACAATAATAAAGATAGAACAATAGAAATTTTGGACAATCAGAGTTAGGATAATAAAAAAAAAATAAAAACAAAAAAAATTACTGACATCTGGGTGTCCTAAGTTTCAATCAGCTAGGAACACACACTTGAAGACAAAGGATGGCCCTTAAAAGTAATAGCCTATTGCATATTCATATGTGACACATGAGTTCCTTGCCAGCTTGAATTTTTATCTGTTTTTTGTCAGCTTCTTGGCTCCACCAAGTCTGGAAGACGGTGTCATGGTGTTTGTTTTTGCTTGTTGGGAGTTAGATTTGGGGTTTTTTCTCTATAGAATTTTTTCCCACAAAGTCGCTAGGAGACTAATTGCTGAGTACTTATGGGTGCTTGACCAAAACAATACACACGGCTAGGAAAGCGTAACACCAGGCTACACCCTTTTTTGGTCTCGGGGAGTTTTTTTCTCTCTGAAGGAAAAAGGTAATACTGCGAGGTTTTGGGAGGTAAAGGGCAGGCATGGGGACGGCTTCGCTCTCTTGCTCTTGGCATTGGAGAGAGAAGGGTCAGGCCGCTCTTGTTGCAGGAAGAGTTTCTCACTGCCATCACCGGGTCCGTTCCTGAGGAAATCTCCCATCATCTCCTCCTGTGCCCTGGAACTCTGCGCTCTCCTCCTGCACTGCAGGAGCTGGGCCGGCCCTGTCCCCCCGCCGGCACTTTTCTTCGGCACTGCTTTGGATACGCTGTGTCCCTGCACTGCCCGGCCCTGCCAGGACATCCCTGCCCTTCCAGCTACCACTGTGGAGCTTCTGGTACATCCCACCCACCAGCCCGGGATGTTTTCCACTGTTCCAGTTTGGTGCTCTCGGAGTCCTGCACCGAGACCAGACTGCCCCGGGCTTTGTGAAACAAAAGCCCCTCGAGGTTCCTGGTTTTGTTTATCATTAATGCTGTAGTTGTTGTTGTTTGTTTGCCTTGTTATCCATACTAGTAAAGAGCTGTTTCTCCTATCTCCATATCTTTGCCTGAGAGCTGATTTAATATCAAAGTTTTAATAATTCGGAGGGAGGGGGTTTGAATTCTCCATTCCAAAGGGAGGTCTTGCCCTCCCCAGCAGACACCTGTCTTTTCTAACCAAGACATTGCTTGATAAGGAAGTAGTAACTCTTGCTGTTATCTCTGTGCAAAGAATCATTCACACTTTATGCTGGTTAGAAAAAAAGTATCACATAGCTTCTAATTTAACATTCTACTATAGCCTAAATCACACTGAGTAATACAACATTACTAAAAATATTATTACAATATTACTTTCAAACATAACACATATAGTATTCATTTTAATATTTGCCAAAAGCCAATCATATCATATGCATTTTTCACATCTTCCTAACAATTTAATCGCTTGTATTGTTTGTGTTGATTTTTTCTTTTCTTTTTCCTATTAGACATAATGTCTTGTTTATAGCAGATAAAGGAAGCATCCTATTTCTGGACCAAAAGAGTCTAATCTGTGGAGAAGAATCCTTTTACTTCTAGGATTGCACTTATTTTTAGGTTTATACATTAAACATTTTTTACATTCCTGGGGACAAATTCTGCCATTGTTGTCCAGCTGAGTCATACTTTCATAAATTACCTCACTGCACAGAATGGCTTTTCTATTAGTGTAGACACTGTTTCTGTAGATGAGAAGTGATTGATTTTGGTCTGTGAAAGCTTCCTGCAAAAATCTCACTGTTTTTCCTCCTGTTTAAAGTGAAAGAGGAAAAAAGAATCAATCAAGGGAGTGTGATTTAGTAATAAACCAGATTTCCAGTTTATTTGAAGGGATCTGGATAAAGGCCATCATGAGCCTGTGTCCCATCAAGTGTTTTCATATATGGTATCTTTGCAGTAGTTTACTTAATGAGAACAAAAACCAGGCCACATCAACAGTCACCACAAGTGGAAGATGTCATTATTCCCTCATCTGTGATAGCAGAGAACACAACAGACTGATAATCTGCAAATAGCTCCAGTTCCTTCCCCTGCCACCAACTGGGGAGCAATTTTGAGGAATTCACTTCTTCTTTTGACACTCCAGTTTGCCAGCTGTCACGTAGTAATCATGCCATTTAGCTTCCAACATAACTTGCTATTACCAAAGTGATGTATGAGGGCATGGTATTTGCTCTCCACCCATTTCTGCAGGGCCACACATCCAAGCACTTCCTGGTTAATCAGTTAGATTTCTAGCAGCCGCTCCTGTTGTACTCCTTGTATCACACACACAGACACTGGATACCTCTTACTTCTACACAACTTGCCAATGACCTTATTGGGCTTTAACCCTTCCTCTGTTCCTTTTCCATAGTAACTCTGTGGAAATCTGCTCTGTGCTCCACAAAAATGTTTGACAAATATTCACCTGGACCAAGAGAAACTGAAATGTGTGAGCATCGTCTCAAACTCCTAAAAGATTCCGTTCTTTGTTCACAGATGGCCTTATCCAAAGGACCGTGGCAGACCTGGACCCTTGGGCTCAATAATATATCATGAAGGGTTTTGGAAACGGACAGGCTTAATTTTTATTTTCTTGACTTCCATTTTAAAAATTGAAAATTTAAAAATAAAGTTTTCATGATCTCATTAACTGACTTGGTAACTAACAGCTTCATGTTTTATAGCCCGCCTCGCAATCACGTGGAATTACAATTTAATTTAAAAGAATTCCTATGGAAATCAATGGCTTATTGAAGATCAACTTATCATTTATCCTGTTTAAGAGAGACAGAATTATGCAAGGTACCTATAATTGGACAGACTCCTGATGTTATTCAAAACACCTTAGATGCTCTACTTGATCTGACTATGACTGAGTAGGAACTGTCAAAAGATGAATGAGTAGGAGCTTCCAAATCCAGTATATTTAGAACAAACCTTTTGTGTAGGACTGGCCTGTCAGTTTTGAGCCTTAAGCTATTCAGTATAGCCCCTTGAAAACTTCTATTCTTTGTATTTAATAGTAATCCCGATTATGAAATGAAGTATATATCTTTCCAACAGCCTGTTCAAAATCCTTAATTCCACTGAGAGAATGTCATGTAATGTGCTCTAGAGCTACAGCATAATGGAAAGCAGAGCTGTAAGCCACGTCGATAGACAAGCTGATGAGCTGTGTGATGGGGCTGGGAATAGAAACAGCTTTAGTATACCCTGGGAATGGATGCAAAAGCTGGCAGCCCCACAAACAGGGGCTCTTTGTCCTTCCTACACCATGACACATGCTGCATTTATGGTGCCTATTCCTCTTGCACCTTGGTGAGTTGATTCCAAATTTAAGACACATGAAGTGTTATTCGACCTTACAACCAGGACATGTCAGAACATTTCTGCATGATTGTTTAGTGAGAACAGCTCCATCAGAATCATCTTGTATAGAGAAGAGTCTGTGCCCTTTGAAGAAACCAAAGGAAACAGTCAGATACATATGTATTTGGATAAGTACATCCCAATTCCTCAAAATCTTAGGATTAGTTTAAAAGGTAGAACATGCTATAAAATTATAAGCTAGGGCTGGATTTTTGCTGAGTGCTTTTCCAAATCTTTGCTTCTTCATTTTCAACCCACCATCTTAGAACCAGGAAATTTGCTNGTGGCACTCCAGAGAACTCCCTGCCATATTTTGTAGGTTGGCAACTCCACAAAAGCTTTGTTTTGGGTCTTCTGCCCCAGTTTCAGGGTTTTTTTTTCATAGATTTATCCAGCACTTTAAATACAAAATGAATCCCACAAACTTTCTTCTAAGTATGTGTCTTGTCCTCAACTAGTGAGGAAAATATGGGAACTGAAACTGAAATACAGGATGTTTGAAATACATTAACTGATTGGACTCAATTTACTACATTCATCAAAGGCAATCTTAGTTTTCAGCCATAAACCAAATCTGTTTGGTGCCCAGCAGTAGTTTCCCAGGTACATGCTCTGCATTAAATATATATATACTTGCATATATCTATATGCCCACATTTCAGTACCTTTGACCAAATTCTCCCCTGAATTACAAACCACTGACTTCAACAGAATCTCCTAGGAATATACACAAGAGTATGCAAAACTAGATCCATCACTGCTGCATAGTCTACTTTCTTCACATTCATTTCATGGGTTTTCCTTCCATTTGGCCTCGTTCTTAAGATTTTGGCAAGTTAAGAGCGAGGTAAATTACTTGGAAACATCTCATATTTATTGATCCTCCTTCACAGCATAAATTATACAATGTGGTCATGTGAAGTGAAAGACGGAATTTTGTTAATATCTTATTCAAATACTAATTCACAAGTTCCAAAGACACAGGAACCTTTATCACTCCTGTGCTTCCAAAACATTTCAAACCTTTGATGGGGCACAAAATCTTCTATTCCACTCTGAGCAATGAACACTTTTTGAAACACCGCACTGGTTTCCTTTTTTTTCCAGTTTCTGTCTGCTGTTTACAAACAGATCCTTATTGCTCTATGAATTAGAGACAATTATACCTTGAAATTCACTGGTATACTATCAGACCTACTATTTTGGGGACATTCTAGCTGCATAAATAAAACGTCAACTATCTGAATATATAGGCATAGAAATATATAGGCATTGTTTTCTATAGGCATGGAAAACAACATGAAAAATCATCTGTAACTAAGGAGAAATGATAGGTAAAACTTCAATTTCAAATAATTCACCCAGCAAAGAACAGAGGTGCCTAAATATNATACATAGCAAAAGCGAAAGTATTAGTTCTCTATAGAGATAGAATTAAATCTAGTTGGAAAAATTAATTACAATACATTAATTTTATTTCATACCAAATATAGTATTTTCCTTCATATTCATCACATTCTGTCTTTCTACAGAAGTTCTGCTCACACTGGTGCAAAATTCTTTGAATCTGTTTCCGATCGCACTTCAGATCTCAGACTTTTGTTTTGCATCTGCCTGAAACCAGCACTGGTCTGCCACCTAGTGCTTTGAAGGAGGGTTTCTTACATCAAGTGCCAGCGCAGGATCTTCAACAGAATAGATGTTTCTGTACAGAAACATTTTATTAACATTTCCTCACTAAACGGGTGATTAAGGAGGAACTTGGTTTATCAGCCTCAAAGGATATCGTAATTGGTCACTGCCAGAGACCGCCTCTATGCCTGCAGTTCTTAGTAATATACAAAATTGTTTAGCAACCTGCATCTTTGTATTTTAGGATATTATATCATCTTTATGGATCTTTCTGAAATCTAAAATAAATTAATTTTTACATAAAATTCTTATGGAAGAAAAAAACATAATCAAATATCACCTGTATTTAATAATATGGAATTTTCAGACAAAAAATGTCTATTTCAACTTCTAGCAGGTACCCAAAGAATCAAAATGAAATTGCTGGTGCATAAAATTTTTGTTCGTAAATGGATTCTAAAGCACAGCATTTGCAACAAGCAGCTTTCCTCTCATTAATTTTAACTGACACTGTTTCCAAAAATGTGTTTCTATATTAGCACAATTGTGATTTATATTTTTCTAAAATTACATTTAAACAGGGCTTATTTCAAGTAACAGACTAGGCTACACATTTTAGAGGAATTTTTTTTTTTTTACATTTTTCTTTGAAGGTAATGGAGCATGACATTGGCAGAGTTAACAGGACAAAGATATGAAAGTGAACTTTGCTCTTCTTTTGAAGTAAAAGTCATTCAAACAAGACTGCTCTGACTCTCACTGAAGATAATTCATTCTATGGAAAATTAACTGGTACAACATCAATTACATAAACAAATCTTCAATATTTATTGGTTGGTTCTAACTTTTCTTTTAGATACCATGAATACCAAATGATTTTCCCCTCACATTACTCAGAAACAATTATGAAACATTGTCAAGCATCTCCTCTTGTCTGAATTGCATAAATGCAGAACCAACATAAGCTGTGTGGCTATGAGATGAATAAGAGAATGGTTGGGGTTGGAAGGGACCTCTGGAGATCATCTAGTTCAAACGTCCTGCTAAAGCAGGTTGACCTAGAGCAGTTTATGCATTGGTAACATCCGTGCAGTCATCTCTCCTCAAGGCTGAACAGGCCCAGCTCCCTCAGGCTGTCCTCCAGGCCCTTAATGGTCTCTGTTGAACACGACTGGACCCCTTGCTGACACCTGGGGAACACTGCTAGGTACAGGCCTCCAGCTGGACTCTGTGGTAATGATCACAATGCTCTGGGATCTGTTATTCAGCCAGTTCTGATCTTTGGAAATGTTGTGGAAGACAGCGTCAAAAGTCTTGATGTTAAGGTGGACACTATCCACTGCTCTTCCCTCATCCCCCCAGCCAGTCATTCCAACATACAAGGATGGTTGGCCAGGCATGATTTCCCTTTGCTGGATCCATGTTGACTACTTGTCATAACCCTCTTTTTTGTCTGCACACTTGGAGATGACAACCAGGCCATTCCCATCACCTTTTCAGGGATTGAGGCTAATTGACTTGTATTTCCCTGGATCCTGTCTTCCTTCTTGTTCTTTTGGAAGTTCGAGTTATCATGTGCTTCTCCATGATTTTACAAATAACCCTCAGCATTTGAGGGTGCATCCCATCAAGGTCCATGGACTTGAGGGTCCTAAGTTTGCTTAACAATGCTAATGTGATATTCCTCAACACAAAATCTTTTCTCCAGACCTCTTTGCTTGCCTATAGTCAGAGACTCCTGAGGGTTGCCTTAGCAGTAAAGACCGAAGAAAAAGAGACCTTTGATAACTCCAGCTTCTCTGGATCCTTTGTCACCATTAACAGCGAGCCTACGTTTTCACAAATCTTCCTGTTGCTACTGATGTACTGGAGGGAGCCCAGTTTGTTATCCTTGATACCCCTTGCCAGATTTAATTCCAAATGGAACTTAGCATTCCTGATCTCATTCCTGTATACTCTGAAAACATTCCTATATCCCTCCCAAGTGCCCAAGAACCCTGTCCCTTTTTTCACAAGCTTCCATAAACTTTCTCGTTCTCTTTATGTTTTGTCAGAAGCTCCTTGCTCTCCATGTAGGTGCCTTGCCCCTTTGCTTGATTTCTTACCTGTAAGGATTCACTGATCTTGATCTTGATCTTGGAGGAAGTGATGCTTATTCAGCTTTTTTCCTACAGAACTGTCAATTACTAATATCAAAAAAGAAACTAAGTGCAATTGGCAAGGTGTATTTGGTCCTATATGTAGACAAATCAAAGGACCCTCACCTCTTTCTAAAATACACTGCCTTGTGGAAAAGGCATGTATGCATCTGTCTTACTGCTTGGCTAATCTCACCTCTAATGTGTCAGTCTCATCCCATGCAGCTCTGTCAAAAGTTAGCTTTCCACTCCACATCCTGCTGGAAACCTTTCTTTGGCTTCACTTCTGAATAAGAAAAAAATAGACACAACTGGACTAAATCCCTTTTGGACAAATCAAAAGGACTTGTTTGCTTGGATACTGTCAACTGGATGGTATCAGTTTACACTTATCAGCTTTCATTATGCCCTTACTTTATGGAGGAAATGTAATATCTCCACTAACATCTGTTACTACCAGTTATGCTTCAAAGCATGGGATCCAGAGCAAGGAAAGCAAAAGTGAAATATTATAGTAAACACCAGCCTGCTCCTTAAGCAGGCATAAGGAGTTCAGCCAACTACAAACAAATGCTATTGTGGAAAGTGTGGTCCTGTGTCCTCCACTTTCATATTCCTACAGTCCACACTGACACTTTTCTGACCCTGGCAGAAGATTCCTATGGGGAGATTCCCACCAAAAACCCCATGATGTAGAAAGCCAGGGAACAAAGTCAGCACATCTCCCAGAACCAGGAAGCAAAGGAGCACATACACTCGAGTGCCAAGGAAATAGAGGGGCAACCCAGATGCAGGAAGTGCTCCGCTCAAGGGGACAGTCCCTTTGGTGGCAGAGGAAAACAATGAAAGGAATAGGAGAGCCCACATTATCAACAAATGGCTCAAGGGCTGATGTCATCAGCAGAATATTGGGTTCTTTGATCATGGGGCAACTTTTACAGCACCTGGCCTGCTGAATCTGGATGGGCTCAATCTTTTTGTTAAGGACAGAAGGATGTTAGCTCATGAACTGGCGGAACTCATTGAGAGGGCTTTTAAATAGGTTTGAAGGAGGAGTGGGATGCAGCTGGGCTGTCTGGAAGCAGGCCCAAGGGTAGTAAGCCTGAGTTAGGAGAGAACTGGTGAGGTGCTTGGATTTTCATAAATCCATGAGACCAGATGGGATCCATCCAGGATGATGAGGGAGCTGGCAGATGAATTTGCAAAGCCGCTCTCCATCATTAACCAACCGTCCTGGCTCACTAGTAAGGTTCTACATGGATGGAAGCTGNAATGAAGTTTAATAAATCCAAGTGCCAAGTCCAGCATTTTGGCCACAATAACCCCCTGCAATGTTATAGGCTGGGCATGGTGTGGCTGGACAGTGCCCAGGCAGAAAGTGACCTGGGGGTACTGCAGACAGCCGACTGAACATGAGCCAGCAGTGTGCCCAGGTGGCCAAGCAGGCCAACGGCATCCTGGCCTGGATCAGGAACAGTGTGGCCAGCAGGAGCAGGGAGGTCATTCTTCCCCTGTACTCGGCACTGGTGAGGCCACACCTTGAGTGCTGTGTCCAGTTCTGGGCCCCTCAGTTTAGGAAGGACATTGAGAGGCTTGAGCACATCCAGAGGAGGCAACGAGGCAGGTGAGAGGCTTGGAACACAAGTCCTGTGAGGAATGGCTAACAGAGATGGAGTTGTTTAGCCTGGAGAAAAGGAGACTCAGAGGTGACCTTATCACTGTCTACAACTTCCCGAAAGGCAGTTGTAGGTGGTGGGGGTTGGTCTCTTTCTCCAGGAAGCAATTGACAGAAGGAGAGGATACAGTCTTACCAAGGGAAACAGGTTGGATATTAAGGAAGTTTTTTTCAGAAAGAACGATAACATCTGCCTGGGAAGGTGGTGGACTGAATGTGTTTAAAAGAAAATTGGATGTGGCATTCGGTGCCATGGTTTAGTTGAGGTGGTGTTAGGGCATGGGTTGGACTCAATGATCTTGGAAGTCTCTTCCAACCTAGTGATTCCGTGACAGGGTTGGAGCGGGTTTGCAGGTTTTGGCAGCAAATAGCTACTAGGACAGCTGAGCCACAATACCAAAGAGTACTGTGGGTATACTGAAATCCCAAACGAAAACTGAAAAGAGACTTAAACCCCTAATGCAGTGGTGCTGCTGTGTGGCTAAAACCAAAGTGAAAAATCCAGGCAGGTGCTGCAGCTGCACCTCTGAAGGGCATCAGTGGAGCGTGGAGGCAGAGCTGCCTCCTCTCTGCCCAAGACTCCAGCCAAAGGCACCATGGCTGTTCAAGGTTTTCCAAGGACACACTGACCACCCAGACGACTGAATAGCTGCAAAGAGACAGCTTTGATCCTTGTCACATTTACAGATTTCCAGTCATTACATTTCAATTCTGTTTTTTATTCAAATGTAGGTTAAGGAGGCAAAACCAGGCTTTCCACATGCTTTTAAGATAATTTTATATCTTGTATACTGACAACAGCAAGGAACACTCAACCTTCATCCAGTGCAGAAAAAAATGCAAATACTACATCGCAGCCACTATTTTGCTCAAACCTAGGACTATCACTAATTATCTCAAAGAGCAACACTGTGGAGAGATCCACACAAAGGAAATAATCAAATAACTGCATATTTCCTAGCAAATATTCTTTGTTTCTAATCAATATCACTTTTAAACATTTTTTCCCCTCCAAAAGAGCAGCAGCCAAAACCAGAAAGCAAATTTCCCTGGGACACTTAACAAACTTAATTGTACATCCATGAATTTAAAAGATGTTATTTACAAAACCAGCATTGAATATTAGCATACAAATTGTTCAAGGTATGGTAAGCAGATATCCAAATCCAAGGCAGATCCTGATTTCTCTCAGTTGACTGATGTGATGTATCACTGAGAAGCATTTCCCACTGCATGCTAGAGAAACAACACCAGACTGTAAAATCATATGGCACAACACAAAATTCAAGCAGGCTTCCTAAAAGTTCAGAGGAGTTCTATTCACACAAAGTGAACGAGAAAAACGTTCTTGAAAATCCTGAATTCTTTTCCTGCAGTAACTGCTTTTGCCACCATTGATTCTACAGGATCAATTTTGAACAAACCAAGATGGACGCTTCCTGGCTCTTTCAATGATCCGCTTGCCTTCATCCTTTTCTGTGGGTTTTTCTCCTTCATAAAGGACAACCGTCTCTACAGCTGGAGCATTAAATGGTCCTCCTTCCTTCTTGTGTACTTCCATCCGTATCAGTCGAGTTTCTTCTTTGACCTTTGTGTAACAATAGCCACAAAGGACGTGTTTCTGCTTCAAGTTTCCACATTCAGGACAAACATCTATGTTCCTCTAAAATAACAGTGGAAAACAAGGAAATTTTGTAAATTGAAGAGCAGCAAAAAAAGAAACAGGGAACTACTACAAATAAAAATGTTAAATTAGAGAAATTTACCTACCATTTCAAAATGCATTCTTCTATGTAACTTTTCTGTAATGTGTTGCTATGTCAAATGCTTACTACTAAGAACAGCGTATGAATTCAGTATCTAAGTCATTATGCCTAATTATGTTTGGAAGACTAAAGACCTATGGACTCAATTAGATGCACAGAGAATGTAGGCCTTTTCCATTTACATTGTCTGTTCAACCAAAATACACATTTTGCTGGCTTGCACCTCAAGTGTCACTGTTCATTTAACCTCTGACTAACTGTCACACACGATGAATGCACCTGTTACAAAGGATTTTAAAGATTATCTCGTCTTTTAAACTTATTTATTTATAAACAAAGTCCAGAGAACTTTTACAGTCAGTACTTTCCTCCACAATGACTCCCCAAAACAAGGGCTTTTCTGCTTACCTTTATTTCTATGAGCTTGGTGGGATGCCTCCGCCTGCAGCGGTTCACCTCGATGGTGCGCCTGTGCTTGGGCGCCGCCATCCACACGACGCCCTCAAGCAGGCTCGGCGCCTCAGTGCTGCTCTCGATGGCATCATTATTCCCTTGTGGAACAAGAGCCAGACCTTGCACAGCTAGTGCTGGTCCTGCGTGAGAAAGAAAAACCAGGGAAGTGATTGTCCCACTCTACTCTGCACTGGGGCAACCTCCCCTTCAGTACTGCATGCAGTTTTGACCACCACAACATAAGAATGACATAAAGCTCCTATAGAGCATCCAAAGGAGGGCCACGAGGATGGGAAGGGCCTGGAGGGGAAGCCATACAAGAAGCAGCTGAGGTTATTTCATCTGTTCAGCCTGGAGGAGACTGAGGGAACACTTCATCACAGTCTACAACTTCCTCATGAGTGGAAGCAGAGGGGCAGGCACTGATCTCTTCTCTGTGGTGACAGGACTCGAGAGAATGGCATGAAGCTGAGTCAAGTGAGATTTAGGTCAGACATTAGGAAAAAGTCCTTCCCCTAGAGGGTGGCTGGGCACTGGAACAGGCTCCTCAGGGAAGTGGTCACAGCTCCAAGCCTGACAGTGTTCAGGAAGAGTTTGGAAAACGTTCTTGGGCACATGGCGTGACTCTTGGGGCTGTCCTGTGCAGGGCTGAGCTGGAACTGATGATCCTTGTGTGCCCCTTCCAGCTCACCATAATCTGTGATTCTGTGAGAAAGAAATTCCTTACAGCCAAGCCCCATTTACGTGCGGTCGAGGAAACACAACACGGACGCCGCCGTCACCCCCGAAGTAAGGCCAGAGGGGCGTCCCCGCCCCGCTCCCTCACTGTCCTCCTTTCCCAGCGCCCTCCCTCCCTCCGCCATTCAGAAGTAAAACGAGTTCTTCAGCCCCGACCTCGCCCTCTCACAAAATCACAGAATCGATGGCGTTGGAAGGGACCTCTGAGATCATCTACTCCAAACCCTTCCCAGGGCAGGTGACACAGGAACGCGCGCGGTTCCTTCAGCTGGGCGGAGAAGAGGCCGGGACCTACCCCAGGGCGGGCTCTGGCCCCCGAAGACACCCGGCCAGAGGCCGCGCTCCAGCCGCCCACAGCAGCGCTGGAGCAGGGCGCGAAGCCGCGGCAGCGGAGAGGGGACCAGCAGCAGCACCGCCATAGCCCCGCAGAGCCCGCCGAGCCCTGTGGGGAGGTGCCTCTGCTCCTGAGCCCTCTGGGAAACTGAGTGCGCTCAGCCTAGCAGGACACTGCAGGCGGACAGGAGCGGGACCCCAAGTCCCGGCACTCGCTGCCAGGAGGGCGGGGCGCCCGAGGGCGGAGGGAGGACTTGGGCTCCCAGCATGCCTCACGGCGCGCCTTTCCGCCAACCGCATCCCGGCACGCCCCGGCACGCGCTACCGTCCCGCCAATCAGCGCGCTCGCTGAGCTTCGCGCTGGCAGCCGGGGGGCGTCCGCGCTTGCGCCGAGCAGCCGGCTCGGGGAGCGCAGGGGCTGGTGCCACAATGGCGGAGCGTGGCTATAGCTTCTCCCTCACCACCTTCAGGTGCCGGGGCAGGGGTGGCCGTGCGCTCGGGGGACGGGGCGGGCGGCTGCCGGGCAAGCGGGAGAACGGCGCGCAGCCTGCGCGGAGCGGCCTGCCGGTGGCAGCGAAAAGCGAGGGGGCGCTTTGCAGAGTCATCGGGCCTGGGTGCACTGCGGGGCAGCGGGGACTGGACCTGGATAGGAGTGACGGGCGTGGGCAGAGCGGCGGGAGTCAGGCGCCTGAGGGGACACGCAGTTGCCCAGGGGCTTCCTGAAGGGCGGCGAGGAAGGGCGTGGGTCCCGCCTGGTGTCTGTCGCTGATCCCATCTCGGGCCCCAGCGGGGGCGCCGCTTGTGTCTCCTCGTTGCTGTGAGACAGAGCTGCTGTAGGACCACGTTGAGGTCTGTGTCGACACTGGTAGTGCCTTACAGCGAGTGTTTGGCTTAGCAAACTCAGGATCACCACACACACACACGCTGTAGGCTAGGGAATAATTCTGTGATTCTAAGCTAACTGGAAGTGCGTGGTGACAGCTGAGCTGTGGTGTCCTGAGTGCTTGCTTCAGAACAAGCTTTGCAGATGTGGGAATGAGTGAAGCAGATGAGTTTTAAAATAGTTTGTGTCCCTTCCGGCTACACTTGGCAGTCGCTGCTCTCCTTACACTTGGCATTGTCCACAGCCTGAATGTGGAATGATGGCATGCACAAAATGAGTGTGCTATTGGAGTGATGTCTGTTGGGGTGTTGCTCTAATACCTAGATTGAAGATTATTTCAGAGTAAAGGAAGTTACCTTCCATTCATTTTTTGAAATTCTTAAGGTATTCAGACCTGTGTTGCCTATAGAAAAAAAGAAAAACTGGACACAAGAACCTTTATGCTGCTTGTGGTGAAGTGTCCCCTTAATCTCAGCAGAGAGTCACACCGTGTAATTGCAAAAGGGATTGCTAAAGGCTTGTTGCAGTTGAACAAATGAAGCAGTTCACAACCTAAACTGATTAAAAGAATGTTCTAATGGATGAAAGCAGCCCAACGTGCTTGCTCTGCTCAAGTAGATTGAATTCTTTATTACCTTTCAGAAGTGGTTTCCTAAGGGAGTTACAAACTTTTTCTCTTTTACAGAGGCACTACGTGGCTGGAATGATTGTTCTGGTTTGTTATAGTTTGTAGTGGAAAAGCCAGAATTACTACTTTGTCACTCTTATACCCTGTTTCCTCAGTGTATAAATGACTATACTGATTGATTATTGCTTGCTTTATTTTCTTCATCTAAGCACTGAGTTACATAATATCCCATTTTACTTCTGCAACTATTAAAGCAGCAGTGAGGGAAATACAGCCTAGGGAACAGATCCACGTGCAAAATCACTTTGTCCAGTGAGTGGCTGTCTGTGGTGTCCTTTTCCCTGGGGATGGAGAATGGACCCCTCCACCCCCTCCTTTTGAATAAGTTACTTTGTGACTTACTTTGCTTGACACTTACAGCTCTAGTCTGATGGTTCTGCATCCATACCAGAATAACGTGGGTTGTTTAAACAAAATGCAGGAATGCCCAGGAATGGAATGGGAGTTGTTGCTGTTGTGTGACATTGACCTCGTGCGCTTGTCAGTCAAAAAGCATAGCTGTATTTAGCTGGTTCCTTTCAGCAGTGAACATCAGTGTCTTGAAGGCTTTTGGAAACCACATACAATCTAATTTCAATAGGAAGTCATGACTCACCCTAAAGATTTTTCCCACTGACTGGAAAACTTCATTTTGCATCTTCTTTTTTAGTCCTTCTGGAAAGCTTGTTCAGATTGAATATGCTTTGGCTGCAGTAGCTGCAGGAGCTCCATCAGTTGGAATTAAAGGTATGTCCTGAAAATACTGACAGATTTGGGATTTTAACTATTTTTTGAGAGAACTAAACCAGTTTGGATCATGTACTGAGTCCTTTGTATTGGATCCTTCTTTAGCTTTCTTTCTGTTACATATTTTGTTACTCTTTCAGTGGATTTTCACATGTTTTAATAGGTTTAATGTTTTGTGGGGTTCTTCTTTCGGATGATTTTGTAGACAGTCGGTTTGTAGAAGCAGATGTTTGGTTTTCGGGGTTTTTTGAGTGTTCCTGTCCTTATATATAGAAATAACACACTGTAATGGGTTAAAGTTCGTAACCTGCAGAAACACCAAAAATGTAGTGGTTTCACATTTGCTGAATTTATTTTGTTAATGTACTGGTCTATTTTTCCACTATGGAATAGGATTAGAAGAAAGGCAAAACAGGCTTAACTTAAAGATAGAAGCAGTTAGATTTATTAACACACACTAAAGGGCAAACAAAAAAACCACCATGAAACATTTTTAAAAGCACTCCCCTACCAACAGTTTACTTTTCCACAAAACAATGTAAAGAGACAGAAAATCAGAATTCTAAGTCGGTACCACTTATAAAATAGTCTTTCATTCAGTCTTTGAGAGAGACAAGTCCCTCCTGATTTTGTTCTGGTAACTTTCCACAGAGATACAGTCTGTTTGTGGCTTCCAGCTCCCACAAAAGCAGCCCGCCCAAGAATCTGCAATTGTGAGCTTTCCAAAACATAGCCTTTCCCATGACTACATATGGGCTGTGGACTTACACATGGGGTTTCACCTTTTAAAGATGCACAGCTCCACAACAAAGGATTTCTCATTCTTCACTGGTGACGAGGCTTCAAACATCTCATAGGANGGGGGGGGGGTGGCGGTCATCTCCCTCTGCCTGGCCAGCAGTGTGGGGCAGGCTTTAGGATAGGATTGGCTGGATGTTAGCAGCCATGCCTCCTCTTTCTTTGTTGGCATTTGCTGGGCTTGGGGACTTGGCTTGGCTCTCACCAGGGCTGGCCCCAGGGCCAGTGGGGCCTAAGCCGGGCCCCGCTGCTCCCCCCCCCCACCTTGATGTTACCTCATGGCAAGCCCGCAGCTCAGAGAGGACTTTCCCACAATCCCACCTGTATTTAAGCCGTGTGTTCCAGAGGTGTACACTTGTATCTAATTGGCCAACCTGGCTGTCAGTTTTAAAGCAGATCACTAATTAGTTCTTACCATTCATGCCAAACTAATACAGACCCAAAAAAAAGTTATGCAGGTTGCTCAATTATTAATGTTATAGAAAATCTTTAGATTCTGGGATTATGGGAGCTATATAGTTATTTAAAAAAAAGGGAGCAATGTGTTTGTTGGGTATATTCATCAAAGTATCTCTCTTTAACCTGATTGTAAGCTTGAACAGCTTTTAAAAAGAGAGAAAGAATTTTTTTACCGTTTAATAAGCTTATTCTGTGTTTTGACTGCTAATTTTAATTTAATTTTTAAATAATTTTTTGGTTCTTTTTCAGCTGCAAATGGAGTGGTGTTGGCAACTGAGAAGAAGCAGAAATCTATTCTGTATGATGAAAGGAGTGTCCACAAAGTAGAACCAATTACCAAACATATAGGTTTAGTTTACAGTGGTATGGGTCCAGATTACAGGTATTAAAACATTTTGTTTGATCACCATTTACATACATATTCATACAAGAAATATATATAACAAGTAGAAATTAGCTGTTTCTTTATAAGTGTATGTCATAATACTGCATTGCACTGCAAATGACATTAATTTGAAGTTTTTCTTAATATATTCATTAACTTGTCAAATAACCTTTCATCTAAAGAATGAAAGCAGTGTAATTCAACCTTACTTTAACTATTTCAGCAATTACTTGGTTGATAAAGATAATTCAGCACGGTTTTGTGTTCTTACACCAATGTTATGCCAGATCTACAACTTCTGAATAGATATTTATTATTATGAGTTTTCAGTTCTGGTTGGAATTTGTTTGACGTAGTACTTTTGTCTTTGTTTTCAGAGTACTTGTGCACAGAGCTCGGAAGCTGGCCCAGCAGTATTACTTGGTTTATCATGAGCCCATCCCAACAGCTCAGCTAGTACAGAGAATTGCTTCTGTGATGCAGGAGTACACGCAGTCTGGGTACGTGCTGGAATTGTGGACTTGCTTAGAAAGATTGTGTTGTTTAAATGTAATGAGTAACAGCTACCCAGTGATTGGATTTTTTGTGGAAAAGACAGTTTTTCAGTGGAGAATGTGCACAGAAAATGTGCCAGCAGGAGGAGCACTGACTGACAGTGGGGGAGAATGGGTCTTGCACACAAACATGTCAGCCAAGGCAGGGCACTTTTGGTTTTGTTCTGTTGGTTGACTTAACCTTATTACAGCCCTGGTCTGGGGAAAAGATAAACACATCCAAAATAATTAGTCACCTTTGACTTTCACTGGATAATTTATTATGTTTTGTTTGCCTGTAGTGGTGTTCGTCCCTTTGGTGTATCGCTGCTAATATGTGGCTGGAACGAAGGGCGGCCGTATTTATTTCAGTCAGATCCATCTGTAAGTATCTTACACCTGTAAGTTCTGCTGCTCTGATAAAACATGTGAAACTTTGCATGTGCTTAGAAATACTTTGTGTGATGAGAATAATAATACAGAGCTAGGATGAAAGATAACTTCAGAAGTCATTTCAGTAGGTGCTTGGAGCAAGGCTGCATCATTCTCTGCTTATATGTTCCTGTACTGTTTGAGGGATGGCAGCTGTTTCTGAGGGAGATCATCCCTTTTCATACATTCCCACCTACTTGATAGTGCCAGCAAAAATGGCTTTCTGCAACAGCTACTAGGAAGAAAGAAATTGACTGTTTATACTGCTCCAAACTGGATGGAAGTTAAGCCAAAACGTGTTGCATTGGGAAATGTAATTCATGTGTTTTAGTATTTAATGACAGTGGTTAGTTTAAACTAGTTTATTTGCTGTGTTTGCACTCCACTTCAGAAAAAATACCCTTTGATGCACATGTGAGGCCCAGTGCTTCAGACAAAAAAATGAGGTCATTGTAGTGATCACTGCAGCCTGCAGTGGCTTGAATTACCTGATGCTCCAGTGTAAAAAGCAAAATGCAGATGCCTTGTTGAAGGCAGTTTGATTGAGGCATAGAACTGCTCATGGTCTTCATGCCAGAGGAGGGAATAGAAGCAGTGACTAAATATCTTGGTAGCAGTGAACATAAATCAGGTGACTGATTTGGAACAAGTCACTTACATTACTTTATCTTCAAAAAGAAGATTATGTGGGGTGAGCCTCCATAAGGATTTGAGTGTACACTTTCTCTAAGACAAACATACTATTTTGGTTTAAGGAATCCCAAATCAAAACTATGCTAATGACTTATTAAATGCATCTTTCAAAGTAGTGGGAGGATGAAAATAGGTGGGACCTAATACACTTTTTGTGTAGTTTCATAGCATAGGTTCCCATATAAAATTTGTTTCAATATGATCCAAAATTGTCTCCTGTAGTCTCAGAACACTCAGTATTTTCATAATTGCTTCTGTACTTTCTTACCAAGTAATTGAATACATAGTATTTTACTAAGTTGCACAATTCAATCAATAGATTGTTGCTTTTACAGGGAGCTTATTTTGCCTGGAAAGCAACAGCAATGGGAAAAAATTACGTCAATGGGAAAACATTCCTTGAGAAAAGGTAATGTATTTGATACTTCTCTGAAAGGATACTGTGTTTTGTTCAGGTTCCATATATATAAAATAGCCAGATTTAAAAAAATGCACACTTTTTAAATTGTAAGAACAAAGTTTTAAAATTCTTAAGGTGTGATGCTTCCTATGCACTTATTTACACATGCACGGGAAGTTGATTTCTTTAAACTCCAACTTTTGTGTTTATGTAGAATTATCTGAGTGCAATAAACACTATATTTGGCATATTTGCAGCAATGGTATATACAGTGTCAGTAGGAAAAGTAGGGGTTTTTTTTTTAACAAAAAATAACTTTGACTACTAATGCCATTATGCTTACAAATAATATTTGTATGAGAAACAGAAAGATTTTAGTAGTTTGGGGGATTTTAGAGACTCCAGGATGTAAAATTTGTAAAGGTTTTTGTCCTGTGCTGAAATAAATGAATGTCTGTTTACAGGTACAATGAAGATTTGGAGCTTGAAGATGCCATTCATACAGCTATCTTAACACTAAAGGTTAGCAAAGTATTTAAGAAAGAAGTTTCTTACGTCTTCACTGATACAATTCACTGAACTGTTTTTTTTTTTAATAGGAGAGCTTTGAAGGGCAAATGACAGAAGACAATATTGAAGTTGGCATCTGTAATGAAGCTGGTTTTAGGAGGCTTACTCCAACTGAGGTTAAGGACTACTTGGCTGCAATAGCCTAGTAGAAGGCAAGGCAGACTGTATGGTTCACAGAAAGGTCTTTTTAATTTTGGCTACTTAAATGTCTTTCTTTGCAGTTTTTGCATACTTATTTCTACATAGTTTGTCTGAGAGATTTTTTAAACATCATGGGTGCAAATACAGTGGTCCTTGATATTGTAATACATGGAATCTTGAACAAGATAATTCTTCCCCTTCCTACACAAAATAATGTACAAAATGTAAAGTTCTAGTGACAGCTTGAAAAAGGCTAAAGAATAAAATCAAAGGCCATTGTTTTGGGGGAAGGTGTCTGTGTCTTTTCAATCCTAGCTTGTTTATCTACATGAAGCTTAGTTTCAGTATTCTTATTGTTGAGGAAACAGTTTTTCACATACAGCCACAATAAACTTATATTCAGCCTTCTTTTAAAAAAATTAAATTTGAATGACAGGATAATTTTTTCACTTTGGAATATTGTTTAAATGTTAATTAATCTCCAGAAATAGTTTTATGTGGCGAAAAATTTCATGTACTTTCACAAACAGGCAGGAAAGTCTTCCATTTCAGGTGTTTACTGTGATCTGATTGAGCCTTTTTGCTTTTGACCCTCGTGATCTTTGTGCCACAAGAACTTGTTTTACTTGGGTTATTTTCTTGGTCCTAGAAATCGCATTTTTTCAATCCTGAAATACTATTAGGAAAAGTAGAAGTAGTAACTTACTGAAAACAACGCATTTATCATCATCAATAAAAATCAATGGGATTTACAAAACAGAAGGAGAGTATGTAATGTAAGTACTTTATCCCTTGAATTGTGCTAAAGTATTTTCCAACTTGCAAGATAATTCTAAAGATGTAATGAAAGGAGCATTTAATTTGTGCACCATAACTTTTACAGGTAACATTGTGTGGATGTATAAATACATTTGTTACATGTGTAGAGTTGTTCAAGTCATAAAAACCTACATTTGCCACGGAAGAAGTTGAATGAATATACATATTTTTCAGCCGAAATAATCTGGTCTTCAGCCATTTAGTTACTGTTTTCAGATTTTATATTTTTTAAAGCAATCTGATTGTTAAAATGTTGATAATGAACTGGGAGTGGTAGCTGGGGTCAATCTGCTTGTACCTAAGGCTAAGGATGTAGGGGAGCAGCCTGGCAAGTCCCGTGTTAGCTAGCCATAACTAATGAAGAAAATACAGAATATGAATAGAAAGTAGTGTGTAAGATGATTGACCTGTGCTTTCCAATGTCTGTCTTCTGATGGTTTATGTTATCATCAGGTGAATAAGAATTTCTGAAGCATGCCATAAATGAAGTTTTATTTCCTAATGTCAGAAATAAAAGCTCTGTCCAAATGGTTCATTAAGAGTTCCACCAGATCACTTTTTGAGTATTTTACTCTGAAAGCCAGGCCATACTCTGATTCTTATTCTAGAGAAAATAACTCAGATCTGAAACTGAAAGCTTTTTATTGCTGCATCTTTGATTTAGAATATTTACGCACACTTAGTTTTTTAATGCTGTATAAATATTTAAGAGTTTTCTACATGCAGAAATGTGTGTAGGTGCTTCAGAAATTGACTGCAGAGGTAAAGCTGTCTCTGCTAATAGAAACAGTTGATGAGCAAAGAACACCCCGTAAAGGGTAGTTGAAACCAAAGCAAGTTTCAAACCACGGTAAACTGCTCCTTGTTTTGTGTTAAAGAATATGAGTAGGTCTCTGTGGTCTACTGCCAGTGGTTTTCACTTCAATGAGCCAAGCTGGTGACTGTTTTTACACTGTTAAGAACTGAGTCCCAAAGCTCCCTGGTAATACTTAAACCCTGCAGTGAATCAGAGTTGATGGCACTTGGTGTAATTTTGAAACAATATGCATGATGTTTTGAATTCAGACTTTATTTAGAGTATTAGGTAATTTTCTTAGTGGTAGTTGGACAGACCTTGATATTACGCTGCTCTGATGGGGAAGGTGGTGTGGTTTTAAATGTGGGGTTCTTTTTTTAACTGCATGTCTAGAATAGTGGCTGAATTTTATCTACTATTTAAAGGGAAATCTTTAAACTACAGAGAACTAAGTGTCATATTTTTCCATTTAAAATCTTTTAAATTTAAAGAAATAGTATTTTTAACTTGAAGATGTATTGTTTCTTAAATAAAATCACTTCAGGAGTGAGCTATACTAGTGCAGTGGACTACCAAATTGTATGGTGAATGTGGTAATTTTCAAGTAGTGCACCCTTTAGTTTCATGAGATTAGCTTTTTTTTTGTATTTTGTAGAAACTGCATAAGGGGTTGAGGTGCAATAATACAAGCACTGTTCCTTTGTGAGAAATGACAAATTACAGGAGTGGTAACTTCAGCTCCCTATGAATTGTAACTTTGTGTCATTTAACTTGTTCCTACTAATGCAGTTATCTGACGGAAGAGAGACACTTGTCACTTGAAGCATGTAATATTGATTTGCTTATCCTGGAAGAGGATCTGCTCCAAGGTCCTCAAGACAGCGTAACACCTATGAGAATTGGGCTTTATTTAATGAGTGGGATCGGGATCTGAGAACAGTAACTTGATTTAATGAAGTTATTACTTTAAGTCACAGAATCGCAGAATGGGTCAGGTTGACATCTGGTCCAACCTCCCTGCTCAAGCAAGGATCATCTTAGAGCAGAGGGCACAGCACTGTGTTTAGATGGTTCCTGAATATCTCCAGTGAGGGAGACTCCATAACCTCTCCAGGCAGCCTGTTCTAGTGTGCTGTCACACTATGTAAAGGACATACAGGTGCAGTAAGCCCCTTTCAACTTGCTTTGTCTTACTATTGCTTTCCAGATCTTGTGAAATCATTCAGACAAGTAGAAATCATCTCTCCCTGCAAAAACTGCAATCAGAAGCTAAATCTGTCCCACACTGTAAGGGAGTGTTGCTGCACGGAGAGGAATGGGACTACCGCTGTGTCTGCTGCATGGAGGCAGACAGCAACTTGGGGCAAATATTGGGGACACTTGCTCACATATTCACAGAATGGTTTAGTACAGCCCATTTTTGTTGTCCGAATGTAATGGACCCAGCGTGCACAGATCCAACATGCATAGTGCCAGGGCTGCTACTTCTCCAATTAAGATAGAAGTCCATGGCTAACTTGTCTCTGCCTGTCTGTCCCCGTTACTGTGCTATTGCAGCCTCACATGGAATACTGTGTGCTGTATTGGGCACCACACTGTAAGAAAGATACAAAGCTACTAGAGAGCGTCCAGAGGGGGGCAACAGCGATGGTGAAGGGCCTTGAGGGGAAGCTGTATGACAAACAACTGAGGTCACTTGGTCTGTTCAGCCTGGAGGAGGCAGAGGGAAGACCACATTGCAGTTACAACTTCCTCATGAGGGGAAGAGGAGGGACAGGCACTGATCTCTGCTCTGTGGTGACCAGGGGACAGCACCAAAGAACTGGCCTAGAGCTGTGTCAGGGGAGGTTTAGGTTGGATATTAGAAAAAGGTTCTTCAAACAGAGGGTGGTTGGGCACTGGAATAGGCTCCCCAACACCAAGCCTGACACAGTTCAAGTGGCTTTTAGACAACACTCTCAGGCACACAGTGTGACGCTTGGGGGTGTCCTGGGCAGGGCTAGGGGTTGGACGCAACGATCCTTGTGAGTTCCTTCTAACTCAGAATATTCTCAGATTGCGTCTGACCTGATGTAATGCCCTTCGCCCTCCAAGGGTTTTCGCGATAAGCCGCGGGCAGAGCGGGGAGCAGAGTCAGGGCGGGCGCGTTGGGGCCGGCGGAGCGAGGCGGGGTGTGCGGCTGTCCCCGCCCGGCGGCCCCGGGGGAGGTGCTGGGCCGAGCCGCGAC
>WBMY01002325.1:41842-54126 GCA_013397315.1 Donacobius atricapilla | reverse complement strand
ATCCAGCTGCAGTTGGGTGTCCTACCAGGTGGCACGGGGGAAGAGAGTGAATGGGGATGGTGGGGAAGGCTCAAGGTCTACCTTTCTTCTATCCTGAGGTCGTAGGACCTACTACATCTCAACATTCTTAGGGGTAGGAGTCTGATGGATACCTTGAGGTAGCCCTGCAATGTCTTGACTTGCTTCTGAGCCTCAGCAGCCACGCGGTTGGCATGGCTGAGCTGAATCTCCATCTCATTGAGGTCACCCTCCATCTTCTTCTTCAGCCTCAGGGCCTCATTGCGGCTCCGGGTCTCAGCATCCAGAGACGTCTGCAGTGAGTCCACCACCCGCAGGTGGTTGCGCTTGGCCTGCTCCATCTCCTCATCCTTCTCGGCCAGCTTGCGCTCATAGTCTGCCTTGACCTGGTTGAACTCCAGTTGGGCCCTCAGGATCTTTCCCTCCTCGTGCTCCAGTGAGGCCTGGTGGAGACAGAGGGAAATTAGAGGGCCAGAGAGTAGACTAAGACAAATTAGAGACTCATGGGGATGTGATTTAGCTCACCTCAGCCTCCTCCAGTGCAGCTTGGAGCTCCAGTTTCTCAGCATCCAGCTGCTTCCGGACCTTCTCCAGTTCGTGGATGGTCTTGTGGCTGCCACCCAGCTGCTCCGTCAGGTCTGAGATCTCCTCTGCCCAGATGATAACCCATCAGACTTGATGGAAGGTAGTAGAATACAACAAGGTGCGTGGGGAAGGACCACAGTCTCACCTTGGAGATTTTTGTTTTCCCTCTTTAAAGTCTCTAAGTGATCCAGTGACTCCTCATAAGCATTTTTCAGCTTGAAGAGCTCAGTGCTGAGGGACCTGGCCTCCTTCTGTGATGCCTCCAGCTCCATCTGTGACTCTTCAAACTTCTGCTTCCACTCTGACAAGATCTATGAGGACACCACCTGCTCAGCTGCTGCTTTGCCCTTGAAGAATCCTCTTTTCATCTCCCTCCTCCTTTCCCCAGTACTCTCCTGAAAGGGACTTGAAGCTCTGCTGTAACATGGCCCTTGAAAGTTGTTCAGCTTTCTTGTGGACTTTGCCTGGTTTTGATTCATGGGACCCACATCTCTCTACCCCCTCCCCACCCTTCTCTTTCCACCATTTCTTGGTCCTCCCACCTTGTCAAAGTTTCTCTGCTTCTTGTCCAACGCAGCAGCTGCTGCATTTGATCGTTCCAGGTCTGCCATGAGATCTTCAATCTCATTTTGCAGCCGATGCTTGGTCTTCTCCAAGGAGGAACACTTGGCATTGACTGCCTCCACCGCCTCCTCAGCCTCCTGCAGCCGCTGGGCCAGCTTCTTCCTGCCATGGGAGAAAACCTGGCTGTGGTGACCTATGGATCAAATGGGTCAACTCATACCTTCTTCCACCCACTGACTGGCTGAGGTGCTGCTCTGGATCTCCTCTACCATCTCCAGATTCCCATACGTTCTCTGGATCCTTGTGCTGTGGATGAGTCTTGACTCTCCCCTGTCCCATAGAAGCTCCCTTCATGTGGAGATTACTCACTTGGCCTCTTCCAGCTCCTCAGTGCGCTGGATGGCATCTGTCTCATACTTGGTCCTCCACTGTGCCACCTCAGAGTTGGCCTTGGAGAGTGAGCGCTGGAGCTCAGCCTTGGCCTCTGTCTCCTCCTCATACTGCTCCCTCAGAAGGTCACAGTCATGCCGGGCTGACTGGAGGGCATGGGCCAGTGCATTCTTAGCCTGGGAGATGAGAGAGTTATAAGGTGAGGAGAAGTTGGATCCTTATCAACTTGAGCTATATTGACATTCTCCAGTTCCAACAACCTAGTTACCAACCAACCAAGCAACAAATCCAACCCAACCTCCCTACAGCCCTCCAACCCTACTGAACTTCTGAGGACCCTCAATTCATTTTCTCCTGCTGTGAGGGCAGGCTCATGACTGCATCCTTGACACTGGAAGTGTATTTCAACCGCACTAACCTCCCCAATAAAGCCTTACCTTGACTTCTTCCTCTAGCTGCCTCTTGAGGTCCTCCAGCTGTTGTGCGTAGGTGAGTTTCCCTCGTGTCATCTGGTTGATGAAGGCTTCCTTCTCCTCCAGCTGCCTGGAGAGCTCACCTGTCACATGGAATGGTCGATAATCACTTGCAGAACACACCCCAAAGCCACCCCACTGGGCAAGAGTTAGGAAATTGGGTTAAGGGAGAGCAAGTCCCTCACCATTTTCCGTCTGGAGCTTGGCTCGTTGAGTGGTGAGGTCATTGACCATGCGTTGAGCCTCTTCGGACTTGGTCCGGTGCTCATTCATCTGATCTTCCATGGTGCGGCACATCTTCTCCAGGTTGGCCTACAAACAAGAAGGACAGGAAGATGAAAGAGAACCTTGAAAGGGCAGTGGAAGTGTCCCGTCATGACTGGAGACCTATTTCCTACCTTGGCCTTTATCAGTTGCTCCATGTTGGAGCCGACATCATCCAGCTCCAGCTTGAGTTCACTCTTCTCCTTCTCCAGCTTCTGCTTGACACGCTGTAAGTTGTCGATCTGCTCGCTGAGCTCAGCCACACTGTCAGCGTGCTTCTTGCGCAACGCAGCGGCCGTGGCCTCATGCTGCAGCGTGGCCTCCTCCAGATCCCGACGCATCTTCTGGAACTCTGCCTCCCGCTTCTTGTTGAGCTCGATCTGCACTGAAGTGGCACCACCTGCCTCTTCCAGACGTTCGCTGATCTCCTCCAGCTCCCGTGACAGGTCTGAGCGCAGCTTCTCCACTTTGGCTCTGCCTGTCCGCTCTGCCTCCAACTCCTCCTCCAGCTCCTCAATGCGCGCCTGTGCTCCAGGGATGAACATGTTTTCAGCAGACTTGGTTTCATCCAACTCCTCCACTCAGCTCAACCAATCAAGCTGGAGATTCTTTAAGTCATTTCAAGTCAATCCAACCAACTGTAGACTTTTCAGCTCAACCTAGACAGCTGTAGACCCTTTACCTCAGCCAGTCTCGATCCCATCCAGTTCTCTTCAACCTAGTCAAGATCTGAGCTCTCCACATCAACCTGGCCTTATTTGAAGATGCTCCACCTTCTCAAACTACCTTGAGATTCTTCAACTCAACTGATCTTGAGGACATTCAACTCAACCAGTCCTAGAGCTAACTGGACTAACAGACAACTCAGCACAAACTTCTCTATGGACATTGGAATGAATGTGATTCAACCCACATGGTCTGCTCCGCTCAGGTGATTCTACCCAAGACGCTGTCCCTACCTTGAGTACTCTTAACACATCGGTTCAGCTCAACCCCCATGAAAGCCAACCAGTCCAGGAGCCCATGAGTAATTTCAAGGCAATAAATGACAGAGAGGTTCTGGGAAAAGGGACACACCATGGGCTTCCAACCTCAGGTGGGTAACACACTGGTTTAGGTCCTTCTCAAAAAGATATGAATAGGGAGGACCAGTTCCTACTTTTGCTTGATCCCCAAGCCGAAGCCCACCTCACCTGAAGCTCTTTGAGCTTCTTCTGGAGCTGGGCTGCAACTGCTTGCTCATCCTCGATTCTGGCATTGAGGGCATTGAGCTCAAAGTCTTTCCTAGGTGTGGAGAGAAACACCAGTAATTCTCCCAAGTGCTCAGCAGAGGTGTTCTAGGTAAAGGACAAGCAAGTGTGCAGGCCCTTACTTTTTCAGCCTCTCATCCAATTGTTGCTTGTCATTCTCCAGGTCCATGATATTCTCCTGAGCCAGCTTCAAATCACCTTCCAGCTTCCTTTTGGCCCGTTCCAGGTCCATCCGGATCTTCTTCTCCTGCTCCAGCGAACTCTCCAGCTACAAGTGAGGAAGAGACACACCCATCAGCCCCTGCAAACATACACTACGGAAGAACTTCCAAACCCCAAGGGACCAGCTATGTGCCTGGCATGGGAGTGGCACCGACACTCACGTCATCCACTTGCTGTTCCAGCTTGACTTTGGCCTTTGTCAAGGTGTTGACCTTGTCTTCCTCTGCCTGTAAGTCATCCAGTGCTTGCTGGTGAGATTCTTGCAGTGCCTTCTTCTCCTTCGTTAGCTTGACAATGATCTCATCCAGCCCAGCCATCTCCTCTGTGAGGTTCTTGACCTGCAGGAGGAGAAATGTCAGGCCCCCAGCTTGGTACCAGAGGGAGGACAAGAGACAGGGGGTTATTCTTGTTCTTGGTGAAGCTGGGTCTAAGTCAGGAGGTGTAGGAAAACACAACCAGCCTTGGTTCTTGGTGATGCCATCCAACCAGCCTTGGATCATCACAACCCAATCCAAGCAGTTTTGGGTCTTCATGACCCAACTCATCCAGCCTTGAATTTGGCATCCCAAACAGCCTTGATTCTTGGCAACCCAATCCAACCAGCCTTGGGTCTTCACCAGACTCTATTCACTTTGGCTTGAGTCAGCTCAATTCCCCACAATTTGAGGTCAAGACCTCTCCCCACATTCACCTTGTTCTCAGTGGCATGTTTCTCCTTTTCCACCTTGGCCAATGACAACTCCAGGTCATCAATGTCCTTCTTCAGCTCTGAGCATTCATCTTCCAGCTTCCTCTTCTTTGCTGTCAACTCAGCATTCATCTCCTCCTCATCCTCCATCCGTTCAGTCAGCTCCTTCACCTTGGCCTCCAGCTGGATCTTGTTCTTGATCAGCTGGTCACAGCGCTCCTCAGCATCAGCCAGGTTGTCTTGCTCCTGGAAGGGGTAAGCTTGGTTTGAGGTGAATGAAAAAGGAGCGCGGGGCCAGGACATCTAGGTCACTCACAGCCTGCACTTGGAGCTGAAGGTCATTCTTCTCCTGCAGCATGGAGACCATCTTCTCCTCCAGCTCCTTTCGCCGGGCTTCTGACTTCTCTAAGGCCTCCTTCAGCCTCCCAAACTCTTCTTTCATGTTCTGTGAGAGGCACAAAGGTGCCATGTAAATCTCATTTCTTCCTTTTTGTCCCCACATACCAGTTCCTCTCTCCATCCACCCACCCACCTTCCCTACCCATGGCCCTGTCCTACCTGCATCTCTTTCTCCGTCTCAGCACTCTTCAACAAGGGCTTGATCTTGAAGTAGAGCTTCATCCAAGGCCAATTCTTCACCCCCATGAAGGCCCTGATGTTCCACTGGATCACCAACAATGAGTCCCTGGAGAAGCCACATCAAGGTGTGGGTCACCAGGGGCTTTCACTTGACACGGATGCAGCACCATCTTCATCTTACCACCTACCTGCGCTCCAGGATTTTCTTGAACTCCTGACGGGACAGGAAACCACGGACTTGGGCCTGCAAGCGGGTCATGATCCGAGCCAGGCGCTCATCCCTCATTTCCTCCAGCAGCCCCAGCAGCCCAGCCTTGAAGAAGACCTTTGAGGAGAGATGAAGATAAGTGCTGCTGAGATTTGGAGGCATGGTGGGGGGATGGGTGGTGGTGTGGGTGGAGGGAGCTCAGATGGGCAGGTGGACATGATGGGACCATAGAGTCCATCTGGTCCCACCATGAAAACTTTGTAGATGGTGGGACCACCAGAACTGAGACCAAGTGACCTCACCTTGGTGTGTCCAAATTTGTACTGGTTGTGGTCAATATCGAGGGATCCCAGGAGCTTCTCAGCACCCTTTCGGCTGTCAATGAACTGCCCCTCAGGGATGGCGGCAGGGTTCAGGATGCGGTACCTGGTGACCAGAGAGGACAGGAAACCTCTGAAGTTAGCCCCAGTGGGGTTGTCCACGACCCCAACCCCACATTTTCTCCTCTGTACCTACCGCTGGCGGAAGTCCCCGTAGAGGATGCGATTGGGGAAGCCCTTGCGGCAGATTCGGATGCCCTCTAGGACCCCGTTGCAGCGCAGCTGGTGCATTACCAGGGGATTGTTCATCACACCTGATGGGTCATCAAGACTGGTGAGTCAAGGCCTGCCCCACAACGCTGCTACCCACCACCAACTTTGGCCAGGGCCCAGCACTATCCTCTGGATCAACCCTCAGGGATTGGCTCACCAGGAGACTTGGTCTCATTGGGGATGATGCAGCGGACGAAATGAGGGTGGGTGGACCGCAGGTTGGTCATCAACTTGTTGAGATTCTCCTGAAAGATGGAGGAGGAGATGATAAGGGGAATGAAGACACCCCCCAGCATGTCCCACCAAGGGTCATCCCTTGCCCTAGGATGTGTTTTCCATGCCCACGCACACTGGGATCCACCAATAACCCTTGGACTCTCACCCGGTGCAGGGCAGAGACAGTTTGGAAGGAGGAACCTTTCTTCTTAGCTCCTTTCCCCTTCTCCACAGCTGTTTGAGAAGAAGAAAGGATGATACAGGACAGGGACAGGGTGGGAAGAACCCCAGATGCTGAGGAAGGGGGCTCCTCTTACGTGCATCAGCCCCAGCATAGTTGGCAAAGAGGTTGGCCAAGAGCTTCAGAGCTGATTTCTGGTAGAGCCCCACCACTGTCTCATTGAGGGAGTCCTTGTTCTTCTGCAGCCCCCCAATGATGTTGTAGTCCACCGTGCCAGCATAGTGGATAAGGGCAAAATGGGCCTCTGGCTTCCCCTTGATGTTTCGTGGCTTCCCAAAGTTGGCTGACTTGCCCAGGTGATTATCAAAGAGCTTGGCCTTGAAGGTCATGTCTGTGGCCTTGGGAAACATGCATTCCTCCTCCAGGATGGACATGATCCCCATGGGCTAGGAAGAAAAGACCTTGTTGGCTACAGTGAACACCCAAGTACAACCCAACTGACCAACTTTGGAGCCTGGCAGGCTCCAACTAAAAGAGCCCTTCCCCAGCAGTCCCTTCAGTCCCCATGAGACCCTGAGGGAGGTGGTACCTTCTCAATGAGGTCGATGCAGGCCTGGAGGTCCATGCCAAAGTCAATGAACTCCCACTCAATGCCCTCCTTCTTGTATTCCTCCTGCTCCAGCACGAACATGTGGTGGTTGAAAAACTGCTGCAACTTCTCGTTGGTGAAGTTGATGCAGAGCTGCTCAAAGCTGTTGAACTGGGGAAGGAGAGAGAAGATGGCCAATGGGGTTAACAGAAAAACTAATATGTTTGGTGGGATCAACCTGGGCCCCAGCTGGGTCAGCACAAATGAAAATAAGGTCATCTGATCATCCAGTAGGATTAACTCTACACCCAATGGGGTCAACATAACACAGTCAACCAGGGCTTACATCAAAGATTTCAAATCCAGCAATGTCCAGCACACCAATGAAGTACTGCCGTGGCTGCTTGGTCTCCAGTGAATTGTTGATCCTGGTCACCATCCAGTTGAACATCTTTTCATACACGGCTTTGGCTAAGGCTCCGACAGCATAAATCACCTGGAAGAGGGACGCCCCACCAGTGAGACGGGCCTCTTGGTGTCCTCCTTGCTGGAGATGGCACCATGTCGCCCCAAATGGAGGATATTTTGGGGATGTCCTACTCACCTGCTGGACATTCTGCCCCTTGGTGACATATTCATTGCCCACCTTGACCCGAGGATGGCACAACCCCTTGAGAAGATCAGCTGAGTTCAGCCCCATTAGGTAAGCGGACTTGTCTGCCTCTGAGGATGAAGAAGAGAAAATATGAACCTGGAAGGATCATGGAGTTCATCCCAGTTTCCACCTCAACCTTGGCTGGACCCAACCTTCTGTGCCATCTGGTTCTGCCTGCTCTTCCCGTTGCTTCTGTTTGAACTTCATGTTGCCAAAGTGCATGATGGCTCCTGTCAGTTTATAGATGGAGTTTTTCTCCTCTGGTGTGAAGCCCAGGACATCAAAGGCACTCTGTGGGGCAAAAATGTGTTCAAGATCTTCTCCAGCCCACAGAGATACATACATACTGCCTGATGGTCTCCTATCTCACATCTGTGGCCAGGAGCTCCTCTGCATCATCAATGGATGGAACTGTGGTCTCTCCTTGGGAGATGAAGGCATAGTCGTAGGGGTTGTTGGTCACCAGCATCATGTCTGAAAGGAGAAGAAGGGGTTGGGACAGGCAGGTCCAAAAAGGGACGCGGGATCAGGTATTTGCCAGTAGGCTGGCAGCATGACTCACCCAAAAGCTCTGGCTTCTTATTGGAGAGGATCTGGTAAAAGATGTGGTAGTTCCTCTCAGCCTTCAGCTGGAAAATGACACGGGACTTCTCCAGGAGGTCTGGGGTGGGGATGAGGAGAAGATGGGTGGAAGTTGGGATGAGGAGATAGAGTCAGATGGATGAATGGAGGGAGGCTTGAGGATTTGGAAGGTGGCATGAGGAGAAGGATGGACCAGTGGATGGAGACACAGAGAGAGAGAGGGATGGTGGACAACAGAATGTCCTCTCGTGGAGCCCTCAGCCTACTCACAGGTCTCAATGTCAGCTGATGCCAACTTCCCAGTGGCCCCAAAATGAATCCGGATGAACTTCCCCTGGAAGAATAGTGGAAGGAGGTGGAGGTGGTCACCTCCCAGAACACCCCAACCCACAGACTCTTCCCCATGGACTCCACCCCATAGACTCTTCCTCACAAACTCCACCCCCAACACTCACAAATCGGGATGAATTGTCATTCCGGACAGTTTTGGCATTGCCAAAGGCTTCCAAGGCAGGGTTGGCCTGAATGATCTGGTCCTCCAGGGTGCCCTGGATAGAGTGGGACAGTGTCAGGGGGGTTTCTCAGTAAGGTGCAGGGGATGTAGGGTATGAGGTTTGGATGGATGGATGGATGGATGGATGGATGGATGGATGGATGGATGGATGGGAAAACACAGCGGTCCATGAAGGTTTGCATGGGTGGTTGGGTTGGTGGGCAGGGATGTGGTTTGATGCCATGGATGGACAAAAGGATGGTTAGTTGGTTGGATGGGAATGGGACAGATGAATGGAAGGTTGGATAGATGGTTGGTTGGTTGGTTAGTTGATTGGTTGGATGATTGGTTGGATTTTGGAGTGTTCAGTTGGGTAATTGTTTGGGTGGCTGATTATGTTATTGGTTGGACAGACACGTGGCAGAATGTTGGCCACACCCCAGGGTGTCATCTCCCACCCGCTACCCTTACCTTGCCTGGGGCCCCTGCCTCCTTCTTGCCACGGTCACCGATGGCAGCGATGACAGCAAAGTACTGGATGACCCTCTTGGTGTTCACTGTCTTCCCCGCCCCGGATTCTCCGCTGAAGGTAGCCAAGGAGAGTAATGGTTGGATACTGGTGCTATGGTGCTGGGGGTGGGGACTCACTGGGGACGGATGGATAATGGATCCCCACAGACAAGTCCATGTAGAGATAAAGGGTTGGCCAGTGGGCATGACCTCAAGGGGGAAGTGGAGGGGTTATGTGCCAGATCGGTGGGTCTTAGCTGTGAGCAGGACTAAGACAGTGTTTACAGATGAGATCACTCACGTGATGAGGATGGATTGGTTCTCCCGATCTGGTGGGATGAGGAGAAGAAACATGAGGTTCTGAAACCCACCTTGGCTCTGCCCCACATCTCCTGCTCCCCAAAAAGGAGCAGGGAATATGGTTATGGGTCCCTACCTGTCAGCATGTTCTGGTAGGCGTTGTCAGAGATGGAGAAGATGTGCGGTGGAGCTTCACTCCGCTTCTTTCCCCGGTAGGCAGCCACCACCTCGGCATTGTAGACAGGCAACCACTTGTAGGGGTTGACAGTCACGCAGAAGAGCCCTGAGTAAGTCTGGAGAAAGGAGCAGGTGGGTCAGAGTCCGGAGATGCCACCCTACTGACTGGGTCCAAGGAGTCTGCAGAAGTGACCTCTTGTGTCTAGGTGATATCTTGGGTTTAGGTGACCCCTGTGGTCTGGAGATGGGACATCTTGGGTGTGGGGGACCAAAGAGGTCTGGAGAGATAATGTCCCAGTTCTGGGTGGCCCATGTGATCTGGAAGAGGGACATCCTAGTTTTGAGTGGCCCAAAGGGTCTGGGATATCTTGGATCTGGGTGGCTCAAGAGGTGTGGAGAGGGATCATGCAGGTTATGGGTGGACCATGAGATATGGAGAGGGGACAACTTGCATCTATATGGTCCAAGGGGTCTACAGAAAGGGTGTCTGAGTTCTGCATGGGGTCTGAAGAACCTCATGGGCTCCCAACTCACATAGATCATCCAAGATGCGTAGCGGTCCTTGAGGTTGTAGAGGACGGCGGGCTCATGGAGGAATGTCAGCATGGCCATGTCCTCAATCTTGTCGAACTTGGGGGGGTTCTGCTGCATGATCTGGTCCTCCTTGACCGTCACTGTCTGCTCAAGGTAAGGAGGACCCCATGGAGCAGGAACACAGGGCATGGAGTTGCCCCAATTGTTCCCCCCTCCAAGGGCTGGGAGCTGGGCATCTGGGTGTTCCCTTGAGAGCTAGAGGAGGTCTAGGTGTCCCTCAAATGACAGAGAAGATGTTTTGGGGTCTGGGTGTCTCTGGAGTAATAGAGGAGGTTGGAGGGGTCTAGCTGTCCAATGGGTTCTGGGAAAGGTGGATCAAGGTCTAGATATTTCCTGGGTTCTAGAGAAGATGCTGTGGAATCTGAGCATCCAGTGGGTGCTGCAGAAGGCATGTTGGGGTCTAGATGTTTCTTGGGTTCCAGAGAAGGTGGGTTGGGTTCTTTGTGTCCCATGTGGAATAGAGTTGCTATTTTGAGGTTCTGGTGTCCCAGGTGCTGCTGGGGTCCCCCCACCTTGCCATGTTCGGTCTCAGCAGTGATCTTGGAGCCCTCACGGCTGACAATGGTGGCCTTGACAAATTCCTCCTTGTCATCAGGGACAAAGATGTCCTTCTTCAGGTCAAAGGGGCGGGTCTGGGCAGCCAATCGTTCCTTCTCTGATTTGCGGAGATAGGGGGCAGCCTCCCCAAATTCGGCCATCTCCACATCAGGCATGGTGGCTCTGGTCTGGGCTGGGTGGGGTAGGAGGGATCAAACTCTCCAAGTGCTGCCAGTTCCTCTCAGTTGACCCCATTGTAGCACTTTTCTTGCTGAACCCATCATTCCCTGTTCATCTCCACATCTACCACTTCCTTGTGGTCAACCCAACTCCTTCATTCCTCCCCACTGTTCCCAGTTCCTCTCCAATGCTCCCACTCCTCCCAGCTGGCCCATCCCAAGTCCATCCTCAGTGCTTCCATCCAGAGTTCCCTCCCAGCGCTTTCACTTCCTCTCCAGTGCTCCCAGTAAGCCCCATCCAAAGTGATCTTGTCTTCTCCCATTATTCTCCAGTGCTCCCAGTTCCTTTCTAGTGTTCCTAGCTCCTGCAGTTGTCCTCATCTCCATCCCAAGTTCCTTCCTGGAAGTCCAAGTGCCCTCTCCAGTGCTACCTGTTCCTTGCACTGCCTCACACTGCCTGCCCATTATCCCACCCCAGTGCCTCCCAGTACTCCCCAGTACTCCTGCATCCCTTCCAGTCCTTGCCAGTTCCCCTACAGACCCTCCCAGTATCATCCCAGACCCTCCCAGTCACCCCCAGTCTTCCCAGACACCCCTCAGTTCCTTCCACAATTCAGCCCCACCTCTCTCTGTGGTCTCCGAGTCAGGGGATGACAGTGCAGACTCAGGGCGGTTCTGGTCCTGCTCCGGGACACAACACCCACCACCCCACAGTATGTCCCAGTATGTCCCAGTATATCCCGATATGTCCAATTACATCCCAGCATCCCTGCCCAGCCCCACCAGTACTTCTCCAGTACACCACCACACAGACACAGAGTACTGCTCAGTAAGTCCCAGTATCCCCCTAGGATTTATCCAGTACCCTCCTTCCTCCCTCAGTATTACTCCAGTCCCTCCCAGTTACCACATAAACCCTCCCAGATGCCCCCTGCCCCACCTTCCCCTCGCTCTGCNTCCTCCCTCAGTATTACTCCAGTCCCTCCCAGTTACCACATAAACCCTCCCAGAATCATCCCAGTTTTCCACCCTGTTTCCCCACAGATGCTCCTAGTATCATCCCAGTTTTCCACCCTGTTTCCCCACAGGTGCTCCCAGTATCATCCCAGTCTCCCACAAAGACCTCCCAGTTCCTTCCTAGATCCTCCCAGTCCCTCCCAGTCCCTCCCAGTTCCCCTATAGACCCTCCCAGTATAATCCCAGTCCTCCCTAGATCCTCCCAGTCCCTCCCAGTCCCTCCCAGTTCCCCTATAGACCCTCCCGGTATAATCCCAGTCCCTCCCAGTTCCCCCATAGACCCTCCCAGTTGTCCTATAGACCTTCCTAGTCCCTCCCAGTTCACCCATAGACCCTCCCAGTTCCCTCCCAGTTCCTCCCTGTTCTTTCCCAGTCCCTTTCAGTTGTCCCCAGTTTCTCCATACCCCCTCCCAGACCCTC
>WBMY01002325.1:194-41713 GCA_013397315.1 Donacobius atricapilla | reverse complement strand
GGGGGGGCGTGGGGCATGGACAGATGGGTGACCTCAAGGCCACCTTACTGCCCTATAGGGACACAAATGACCCCTATGCATCTACAGTACACTCCCCAAGTCCGTAGGGCCCTCCCTCTGCCCTGTAGTCCTATGGGACCTTTACCGCCCCATAGGGTCCAGTGACCCCTATGGACCTACAAAGCTCCACCAGCCCCATGGGACCCCCATATCTCATACCTACAAGGATCCTATAGCTCCCCCCTCCTTCAGAGGTCCTACTTCCAACTCCACAGGACTCCCCCAGCCCCATAAGACATCACTCCAGCCCTATAGAACATGCATAGAACCCTTCTCAGCCCCACAGGGTTCCCATTACTTCCTTTCAATAGGACCCCTGTAAGTGCATGCAGCCCCACAGAATCCACTCCCAGACACCCCTCTGCAATCCCAGGGTCCTATAGGACCCATGTCCAGCCCCATAGGACCTCTAAATATTTCCCTGTAGGACCCTCATAGTTTCTCCCCCCTTACCACAGGCCACTCCCAGCCCTATAGACCTTCTATACAACCCACTCCTAACCTCAGAGAATCCCCATAGGGCTCCCCCAGACCCACAGGGCCCCCTACACCCACAGGACACCCCACTCTCAGCCCCTATAGGGGCCCCCTCTAACTCCCCTTTGCTTCCACCCCCCCAGTTTATTATGGGATAGATGAGGCAAGTCAAAAGACTCGCCTGGATGCCTGGGTCCCCCTGGGGTGGGGGAGGGGACAGACAGACAAAGGACAGGTGTGACCCCCCCCTCTTCCCCCTCCAGTGGAACTCAGGCATCTGTGCCCCTCCTCCCATCCCTTTGTTCCCTCTCCCTCCCCCCACAATGGGATATTTTTGGGACATCCCCCCCCAACAACCCCTGACATCCGATCAGCTTGTGACGCCAGTGGGGCTGTGGGGCACCTTCACCTCATAGCCATATATGGGGCTGGCCCTACAGGTTCCCCTTCCCCCCTCTCCCCCCATAGCTCACCTAAGAATAGACAGGGGCACCCAGGCATCCAGGTCTCATCAATCCCATGAGATGCCCTATATCACCTAATTTTCATGATTCCCCCCAAAAGTTTCCTGATTTTTCCTCAGATTTCCTTATTTTCCCCTGATTTTCCTAAATGTCCCCCAGTTTGCCACAAACTTCCTTGGTTTCCCCCTGCTTTTCCTATATTTCCATCAGTTTGCTCAGGATTTTCTTGGTGTCCCCTAATTATCTCACATTTTCCAGATTTTTTCCCCAAATGTCCCTATTTTTTTTCTGCAATTTGCCCCAAATTTCCTTATTTTCCCATTGATTTTCCCAAATTATGGCCAAATTTAGTTTCCCACAATTTCCCCCTAATTCCTTCACTTTGCTAATTTTACCTCTATTTCCCCTTATTTCCCCTAATTTCCCCTAATTTCCCCTATTTTCCTTTTCTGACCTTTAACACCTAAATTTCCTCTTATTCTCCCTTAATTTTCCCTAAACTGCCTCAATTTGACCCCCAATTTTTTCTTTATTTCCCCTACACTTCCCTAAAGTTCCATACATTTTCCCTGATTCCCCTAAGGTATCTCATTTTTCCCAAATTTTCCTCATTTCCCTCTAATTTTCCTAAAAATTTCACCAATTTCTCCTAATTTTCCCCAAATATATCCCTAATTTCCCCAAATTGAAATTTATTTCCCCAATTTACCAAATTTTTCATCTATTTCTCCTCATTTTTATTACTTTCTCCAGATTTCCCCTCATTCCATTCTACTTTGCCCCAATCTTCCCTAATTTTCCCCCATTTCCCTGAACTTCCTCTTTATTTTTTTCACAATTTCCACAGTTTTCTCAATTTAACCCTAATTGCCCCTGATTTTCCCCAACATTTTCATAACTTGTCTTGTTTTCTCTATATTTTACCTGATTTGTTCCAACACTTTGTTGGATACGGGAGTAACATAGTGACAAGGATGAGGAAAAAGCTCAGGTACTTAATGCCTCCTCAACTTCAGTCTTTAATAGCAAGAGCACCTGTTCTCAGCCCAGGACCCTGAACTGGAAGACTGGGATGGGAGCAAGAACAAGGCCCCCATAAACCAAAGACTGTATCACTCAGGGATTTCCATCCCAAACATTCCCTCCCTGAAATGCACTCCTGGTCCTGCAGAAGCTCCTCATCCTCCCAGGACAGGTGAGGTCGGCTACTGCCTCTCCCTTGGCTGAACAGCACTTGAATTTGGTTTTGACTGACAGAGCTGGAGCTTTCCTTGACTAGTTTTGGCAATTCGGCCTTTTGTGTCTCTCCAGATAAAACCTCTCTGGGCTTCCAACCCCCTCCCACCCCCATCCACTCTCTAATGACAGGGCTTCCTTTCCTGGTGCTTCCTCAGTGCCAAGAGCAGTCTCATCTATTCCATTTGACTATTTGTGTTCCCTGACCATCACACAGAGCTGTTTCTGTGCTGCCCCATCTGCCATCCTGCCTTCCATATGTGCCAAGTGCTGCCAGCTGCCAGCAGAGCCGCCTCCCACCCGCTCCAGCCGTACTCCCCCCCGCTGCCCGTTTGCATCCCCAGCACAATGGCCTTGCACTCAGTCTGGGGAAAAGAAATGGGATCTATTATGAGATAAAGCTGACCCAATACCTTCCCCGCTTCTTTGACAGGATCCCTGTGGGACCTGACTCAAGACGGGCAGGAACTGTGGCTCAGGTTCACGGTGGCCCAGCACCTGCAGCCTGAGGTAGTTCAAAAACCCAGAGGACTCCCACCAAAATGAGAAGGGGAAATGAATGGTCTTTTCCTTTGTGGTGTGTGACTGCTGATAGAGCAGTGCCACAGAGATCAGACCACAGCCGCACATGAACATACAGACTGCTGAGACTGTCCTTTCTTTATGATACTCCTTTGAGGAGGACTCAAGACATGGATGGAGAGGAAGGTATAACTAAGGCAGCTCTAATTCCTGCCATGGCACTCTCTTCCTCTATCAGGAAGTGGGAGACTACTGGAAAAGGAAGTGTGGCCATAAACAGGGCCTATTTCATCAGCACCAGCCTTTTGGCTGGCTATGACAGGAAACTTAGAAGAGAATACATGCTGCAGGGAGGAGAGAAACCTCTGTGTCAAGACTTCTGCAGCGTCCCCTTCCTCACAACTCCAGTAAAGCCTGTAATCCCAGCCTGCTTCAAGCTTGGCAACAGCCTTTGTGCTGCCATCATGGATGGAGTCTTACACTTCACTCTCAAAAGAAAGGACAATGGATTTTATTGATAAAAGAGACAGTTAACAAAGTTCAGTAGCAAGCGTGACAGTGACTTAGCAAGTCTCAAGGTTGGAGCTTCACTCAGCACCTCTCTTTTTTTCTGCAGGCCAAGAAAAAGGGAGCAATAGAGGCATGAGAAGGCAGTTCCTATAGAAAACAGCCATGGAAACCACAGGTAATTAGCTTTTTCTTTTAAAAGCAGTCTCCAGGCAGGCTGCTGTGAGCTCAGAGGCACCCAACAGGAGCACAGCATTCTGATCCAGTGCACGTCTGCCCAGTCTGAACTCACAGTTCCTGCTGTGCCTGCAGCTCAGGCAGAGACAGGAAAGGCTGAAAGGTACAAAGAGCAAGGGAAAGCTGCTGCTGTTGCCAAGTGTTTCCTATCAATGATAGAGCTCTCCTCTGCTTTCTTGCTTGTTTACCTCTCTGAACACTGGTGCTACCAAATGCCCTGCCCCAGTCTCTCTCCTTGCACCAGCCCTGAACTGCTCAGTCCTTTGTGGCACTCTCCAAAAACCCCTCCCTGTCCATGTGGACTCAAAGCAGTTATGCCCACAGCCAAATTTCTGAAATGGCCTCATGCAGAAGGTTGGGGCAGCAGGACTCTAATGCTGATCAAAAGATTCAAGTCTTCATGCCAAGACAGTGCTTTGCTGAAACCTTCACAGACCCAGTTCTGCCTCAGCACTGTTCTCTGTCAGCTGTGTTCAATGCCACAGACGGTGGGGACGCTGCTGTTGGGGTCCAGCTGACCTTCACCTGAATGGCCACGGTGGCCACTGGGTGACCAGTTTGTGGTTATTCACAGCCCTGGCTGTGCATGAGAGGCATTATGCCAGCAGAACCAGCCTTGACCTGAAGAAACCCCGACGTCCCCCACTGCTGAGGGGGACAAACACAGAAGGAGACGCAGGCCTGGCATTCTCCATCAAGCTGTCCACATGGTAAACCAACCTGTTAGGCACATGCCAAAGCTCTCCTTATGCTTGGAACTCAGTCTAAGGTGGGGTCATGCCTCAGGGTGCCCTGCCTCTCTTTCTGTGGTCACTGTTGTGAGACAGGGGCTGCAACAGATGGACATCCCGTACCTTAGAACATGTTCCTGGTCCTCCAGAGGCTCCTCAGCCTCCTGGGTCAGGTGATGTTGGTTACTGCCTCTCCCTCAGCTTCAGAGAACTGGCTTAGCCCTCCTGGGAAAGTTAAGCCCCCACTTCCTCTGAGGCGGGGGACACTGGCACATCCCTGTCAGCAGATTTTTGCTCTTAGTTGGGCTTCTCTGGTCACAGCAGGGGAAGTGGACCAAGGCAGAACAGAGCCCTGGGGTCATCCTAAAGCACCACCCTCAGGTGTGGGCTGCAGAGAGATTTGCTGAAAAAGAACAGGCAGACACACAATGCCAGGGTCTTGTCTTCAGAGCCTTTGTTTTTCTGCAGGGCAGCAAGGAGAAAAAAACAGCCTTCAGTACCCACACAGTTCAGCACCAGACTCAAAAGCAGCAGTAGGCACTGCAGGTCTTGAACCTGGCATCCCTGGCTTGTATCAGCTTGGTCTTGCATAAGCCTGAGATAGTTGTAGAGTTGTCATCAAGTGCACCACAGGTGACAGCAGGTGACCTGGAAAGGCAGTGTTTGGCACCATTTTGTTAGGAATGAAGGGCTCTGGCTCCAAAGGAGGATAAGGAGCTGTAATAAAAACTGTGGCCAGACCTCTCATCTGTGGGGGTGGAGAGGAATTCTTTGGAAGTGAAAGGGACATACTGAACACCCATTGCTCCTGTCATCATCCCATTTGTACCTGTGCTGTTGCTGTTCTCCTCTCCATCTCAAGAGAAGGGTCAACCTAGTGCCCTTACCATTCAAGAGCCAGCAGGACTTGTGTTTATCCTCTCCAGTAGCATTTCTTTACCCAGCTGAAGTTTGTCAATGACATCAAACTGAGTGGGGAAGTGGACCCTTTGGAAAGGAGAGACACCCTGCAGGAACACCTGGATAGGCTGGAAGAATAGGCTAGCAAGAACTTAATAAAGTTCAACAAGGACAAAGGTAAGGTCTTGCACCTGGGCAAACATGATCCAGGAGTGCAGCACAGGCTGGGATCTACCTGGATGGAGAGCAGCTGTGTGGAAGGGCCTGGCAGACAAGCAGCTCAATATGGGTGAACAGTGCAGAGAAAGTTAACAGAATGCTGGGTTACATCAAAAACTGTGTGACCAGCAGAGGCAGAGGAGTCATTATCCCGTTCTGTACAGCACTCATCAGGCCACACTTGGAATATTGTTCAGTTTTGGTCCCCAGTATGCAAAACAGATGTGGATGGGCTGGAGAGGGTCCAGAGAAGGGCCTCTAAGATGACCCAATGACTGGAAAACCTGACATATGAAGGGAGGGTAGGTTTGTTCAGTGGGAAGTAAGTTTGTTCAGCCTTGAGAAAAAGAGGCTTGTGGAAGTCTTTATTACCATGTTCTAGTATTTGACGGGTGGCCACAAAGACTATGCAGTTTCTATATTTACAAGAATCCCATGGAAAGGATTAGGGGTAATAGGTAAAACTTTCTCCTCGGGGGATTCTGTTTCACCACAAGAGGAACATTTTTCCTTGTGAGAACAATCAGCCATTGGAATGGTCTCCCCCAGGAAGCAGTAGATTCCCCAACACTGGATACATTTAAGATCCAGCTGGGCAAGGTGCCTGGGCCATCTTGTCTAGACAATGCTTTGACAAGAAAGATTGGATCGTCCAGCCTGTCATTCTCTGGTTCTATGATTCTATGACATGTACCAGAAACGGAAAGGGAGAAATTTGGTCCCACCTGGCAGGGATTCCACTCTACACATGTATTCCTTTTGTTCACATTTTAATCAGACCACTGCTGTTTTGTCGAAAGAACTGGAAACATTCCCATTGCCACAGGAGGTCACTGTTGGGCAGTGCATGCCCGAGGCAGTGATAAGCACTGACATTCCACTTTCGAAAATAAGCTATTACCAGCTTACGAAGAACTGGCAAGGACTGAACCCTTGACCCAAGGAAGGAATATAAAATTGCATTGCCAACACCTATTCTTAAACTTATGCTGTCTGGTAAACCAGTACCTTTTGGTGTAGCATGTAAGACCCCTGTACAGTGTTTTGCCACCAGGTTTTGCTACACAGCCAATGCCAGAACAGGTATAGATTTAAAATAAATTAATACAGAAATGTTGTCTTGGGCATGGAGTTAAAGTGGACTTTGCACTGTGTTGGCCTCAGAGTAGTGGTGTAGGAGAAAGATGAAGCAGGTTGTTTCAAACAATGGTGTCACTAATTAGGAAATAAATTTATCAGAGGCCATGCAATTCTTAAAATCCTGACAGACAGCAACTGGTAGTCACTGCATAAAAGTTTTGAATAATCTCCTGTGCTGAACCAACAGAAACAGGATGCTTTTAACACCTCAGTGTGGCATCCAGGACATCAGGTGAGAATTCACCACTGTTGCTCTGAAAATACTGGGTTACTTTGCAGTGGGTTTGAGGGAAAGGAACATAGGAAATGGAAGTGAAATTTATCATTACAGAGTAAATACAGACCAAGTCATAGGTCTTTCCCATTCCCAAGGATCCACTGATGTCCTGGACATGTGAGTGAAATGTGTTTGCTGTGGAAAGTGTCCATCTTGTTTGCTTTGAAAAGTGTCCTTCGAGCAAGTACTGTACCTATTCCTTGGAACTTCATAAACACGCCCTGTGGTGGGGCGTTATCACCAGAGACAATATTGACAACATCTAGAAAGTCAGTATCCTTCATATATCAAACAAGCCTGACCCTTCCATTGTTAGAGAAATGTTGATGCACAATGCAAAAATCAAGCACACCTTTTCTTTGATGTAGGGCTAAGAGACCCAGTACATTCAAAACCCACTAGTGAAGCAGCAAGAATCAGATATCCATCTGACTGCCTGTACCTTACATTTGTTGATAGATCTCTCCCAGAATCTGGCAACCTGGACTTAAGTGGAGAAATTGATGCATTATAAAGGACTCCTCAAAACAGTCACAACACTACTGAAGCACCTGCTCTTCTGTGTTAGTTTTTCCTCTTGCACAGTTGTACATGTGTGAAATAACAGATAACACAACAAGGGATAATGATGCCTGCTGGGAAATAACCATTAAAATTCATTGTAAGTCTGTGAGCCAACTAACCGTCAAGGTTGTGTGCCACAGGGGGTAGTACAAAATTTGAAATTTCCCTGATTCCCATTCCCACTACTACAGCAGTAATAATTACTCAAGGATTTCCAAAAAGATTTTTTTCTTTGAAGTTTTTGGGTGTTCCATTCGGGTTTGATGGGACATTAGCTGAAGTATAATCCCATTGCTCATAATGGATAGTACTTACATGTGAACAATGGTGCTGTCCCACCAGAACATCTGCAAAGTTAGGAATCTTTCTGGAGGATTAGGAACAGTTAGATTGGGCACGGGAGCATTGAACTTTATCAGTTCAGAAATCCTTAATAGTTAAGTGTCCAGTCTAGGAGTATTAAGCAGACAAGAACAGACTTGAATGGAACAGACCCTGGATATAATAAATGACAAGGATGCAACTACCGACATCTTGATGATTAGCCTAAACCCTTGGAGAAAACTCCAGAAGATTTTCAAGGAAATGTATGCTGTTGTTCACAAATCAGTTACAAATTTCTGCAGTGCTATTGCTTGTGTTGTCATACAAACCTTTATTATAAATGAATATGGACTGCAAGCCCATTGAATCCATATTGGGCATCTTGTGATATTAATTTGGATTGATGCCAGTATTGTGACCTCCATTTGTCAAAGCTTAGGAGTAGCAAGCAAAAGTGGTCTGTCGTTAGATCTGTTCAGCACCATACCCTAAGTAGGGAAAGTGAAAATGAACCCATTTACACACCCCATTCCCTGTTACTGTAGCCAATAGAATGTGGCTGACAATTCAAAGGGCCAAGTACATGGATAACAGAGGTAACCCAATTGATACTCGTGGATGTAAAACAGGGAAAGCACTAACTGCACTGCCCTTAACATTTAGAACTACAAGGTCCTTGTACAAATAATATGGCCTCGGGTAACTGCTATTTAGGCTAAGTGTGTGATCACTGCTTGGTTGTACTCAAGTAAAAAATGGGTTGTATATGCATTTAGTTTGCTTTGTGATGTTTTCTGTAATGACAGGATGACTTTATAGAACCTAAAAATCTAATTCATGTTTTTGCTGCTGGAATACTATCTTACAACTTGAACAGGACCCCTAGCAACATTATGGAACATGGTACATTCTCAAACTGAAGAACTGAAAATTTTAATCAAAAAGTATAAGAAAACGATTGCTTATCAAAAGCAAATGACTGTTTCTATACTGACCAGACTGTCAAGAATGTACCAGGAATTGAACAAACTGCTAAATATCATTGGTATTAGATTTTTTATAGATTGTACACCATCTGTAACTGGCATATTGCATCTTAGGTTGAAACTCAGGATCACCGTATTTTTTTCTGTATTTTATTTTTTTTATGCATCCAGAGTTAGTGCTAACATCATGCTGAAAGCATGCTGTCTAATAATAAACTGTGATGCTAGACTTTCTCATGGAAATGCTCAAAGTTTTCCCCTACCCTCACCCACAGTGAGGCAGGAAAAGTAGCAGTACCTCACCCACTGCAGTGTGGGCCTTACCAGACTTTTTGCCTATATTTAATTGGTGGAGTGTGGGTGATTACTTGAGTCCTGCCCAGGTTTTGGCCTAACACAACTCATGCTAAAGCCTGATGTATGGCAGTAGTAGTATGACTAAGCTAAAGTGAGAGCAACACGTATACTGGCTGAGAGAGTGAATTTTGGAGTTATTGCCTTTGTCAGCTAATGAATTTGTGAATTAATGAAAGTATGAAGTAGGGAGTTATCAATTAAACTAGTCTGCTGAGAGAAGATCGGGCCCTTGTTTGATTTTTACCTAATGAGGTAATGAAGTACAGATTGGCACACAAGAGAGCATTGTCCTTTAAACTGGAGAGATCCAAAGGAACTCTGGCATGCATGTCATCCAGAATCTGCTACGTGACTTTGCTGGCAGTCCACTGACTCTTTGTTCCTTTAGCAAGGGATAGGCTTTCATTCAACTGCTTTCTGTTCCCTAAGTATTGCCTAGCTATAATAGGACAGAAATGTTTATAGGGAGCTTATACCTGTAATAGCACCGTGAAAATTGTCATTATATGTTAACAACAAAAGAAAATTTATTTGTAGTTTTGTCAAGCTCTGATAACCAAGCTATGGTTTGTTTTCTTCTTTCTATCCTCCCATAAAATTAAAGGTAGCAATTTATTGGTGCAAGGAGAAAAGAGAAAAGATGAGAGGAATGGAAAAGCTTTTCATTTCTTAGCTTCATTTCCTATTTTTGTGCTGGGCGGCTCACTGAGATATCAGCTTTCACTGAACAAAAAAATTCCTTTCTCTGAGAGACTGGAGTCATGCCATCGTACTGCTTCTTGCTTGACAAGTCTATATTAACTTAAATGGTTTGTTTCATCTGCTCCTTCTGGTGGTTTTGTATTAACACCAAGTGATGATTAAGAAAGGTCTCTTTTCTTTTTTATTCCAACTTTAGAAGTCACAATCACAGACACATTGTATGGTAATAAGGTATATAATTTTTACAAGTTTTTTTCCTACCAAAGAATTAGAGAGTTAGTCATGTGCTAAAAATCATACTTTATTTCAGTAGAAACACTACAGAAAAGCATCGTCAAACTCTTCATTTTCCATACATGTATCTCTACTTTTCCTGTGAGAGCCTAAGCCATTCATAATGAATGTTTCTCATTTTTTTTAAATGTAATTTTTTTACAGTTAGGTGAATTAAAGCATGTCCGTTTTCTGTACAGCATAGTTTTCCTGAGAGAAATTATGTATTTTATCAAATTATTTGCAACAACCTTTTTTTTTCCCCCTAGAATTAATTTTACAGTATCACTGGGGTTTATGCCAGGAAGTGATTGCTCCTGAGCCAGGAGCAGTTACAAAAACTCACATTGCAAAAATTGTGTTCAAACACTTTTTTCAGATCATCCTGGACAAGCTGGAAATGCTGACAGGACAGGAGGGGTGTGGCTGGTCTTTATTCAAAGAAAAATTTTCAGAAGATTATAAACACATTGCCTTCACAGAGTCGAGGCCCACCCCAGCCCCCTGAAATAGAAATTAAGGGTGGGACAGGGCAGCAGCCTGGTCAGGACAAGAAGAACAAGCTGTGCCAAGAAATTGAAAACACGGGGAAAAAAAGGGGATCTGTTCTATTCATCACCCCAAGGTAGTATTTTTCCTATATTACAAACTGAAACTGTAGTGGAGGAGTAGGAAAAGTGGGAGAGAAGGGGTGATTCTTGCGCTGGCGGTAACCATTTTCCATGGGAACCCACCATAACAAGGGTATGGATGTTTGCAGAGACAAGGCTGTGGCCACAGCAGCATGAGAGTGCCAGCCTGAGGAAGGCTAGGGGAGGTGCTGCCTGGGCAGCTGAGTGAAGGCTTGCGCAGCTCTGACAGAAGGCCACAGACCTGCAGATAGGAGCCACAGCAATAGCACCCCCTCAGGCATTGCCGGCCTGCAGTGAGGCAGCTACAGGCTCGTTCAGAGAGCTGGGCTGATTTATAGCCCCAAATCTGATTCAAAATGCCAGAGATGCAGCTATTTCTCCTACCTCTCAGCCATCAGGTTGATTCTCAGCTACAACTACTTCATGCCATCTGCATGGCTTTTCCAAAGACACAGCTGGGCAGCAGGAAGCTCATGTTGAACAGTATTGGTAATCAGGGATTAGATAATGCTCAGCTGTGATGGACCAGCATGCAAGGACTGAACTGCTGGGACTCCTCTGCAGTGATCCCTTTTTTCAAACCAACTTTGTTGAATAGTGTGGATGTTGAAATAAAGCTGACTCAGAGCAGGAGCAGCTTTTGCTGGGTGAGCTCCCTGGCAGCAGGTGCTTGTAAGAAGGTTTTCACCCACAGCTTTTTATCTGTAAAGAAATTGCAGATGGCACCTGGAACAAGATGCACCTTGTTGGTATTCAGATTGTACCTCAACTACACTTTTTGTGATGCAAAATTAGTCATTTTCTACTTAAATGTTTTCCTTTTAAATGAAGATTCTAAATCACTCCTTTGTTTCTGCTGTTGCAGATTTTAACTGTACAACATGAAATCACCCGGGAGAGGTCTACTGTTATTTTGATTAAAAGATTCAGGCAGAAAAATTTAAGTCATAAAAAATTATCAGGTATAAGGATATGTTTATTTTTAGTTTGTGCAAGAGCAAGAACTCAACTTTCTCTTCAGCTTTAAAATCTGTGCCTTTTGCTCAATATACAAAGTTTCTGTACAATAACAATTTCCTATTTCTTCCATCTATGCAGGTTAGTCCAATGAAAAATAAACTACCTTCTCCTAGTTGTCAAGAGGTTTTCATTTTTTGGTTAGTACCCAACTACCAAATTCCCCAGGAATTGGTTTTGGGTTGCATCTACAAAACACATACATTCTTTACTTACCACTCCTAAAAGCCTGGGAAAATGGACATAAATTAAAAATTTCCCAAGACTATCTCAAAGGAAACTAGAAATTTGAAAGGTTTATAGGGCTTGTTTGAAGCTGCTGTTGCCTGACTTTGTTTTGGGTGAAACTGAGTCTGCCTGCACTGAAAGATCTGGACCATGGGATTCTCTCCAGGAAACACGTCTATAAAAATTTTAATGGTAAGTACTTTCAGATTTCTGGAATGTTTGCAATGAATCATTCAGTGCTACATATCAGCCTCCTCTTCTCCCACTGAGTCATAATTTTCAGTAGGAGTAGCATGGGCAAAATGAAATTTTATGATCCCCTTTGGCCTTTCTCTGACGACTGGTCTGCTGAACATCTGAGTTAATTAATTAAAAGGCTGCTAGCAGGAATTGAATTTTGTGATTAAAAAAAGGGGCAGCTATCATCAGCTTCAGTGGTAATTGTAATAGGGAGAACATACAGGAGAGGCCCTCACTGCCAGATACAATATATAGATAAATCTCAGGGTGTCAAGGTTCAAAATTACAGATGAGAAAACATCTGCTCAGTTGCTGACTGAACTTAAAAACACTTGAAATTCACTGGTTATCTCCCAGAGAAGTTTCACCATTCTATACATCCTACAACTGAAGTTCTGCATCTGCTAAAATATCTCTTGGCTGAAACTGGAAAGAACAGCGGTCAAGTCCTAAGATATGCCCAGTTTTCCCTTGTACAGTGGTGCTGGTGTCCATCCTTCTGTCATGAACCTGTGCTTCACCCACAAAAGGAGCCAAGTCTTAGGTCCATAGGTCCATATGTATTACCAGATAGTAACTCCACACTTGTGGAGCCAAGAGGACGAAGTACGAATAGGCTGGAGTCGGTGGATCGCTAAGATAATTGTATTTCTGCTCTGGCAGAGATCTGAATCCAAAAGTCCCTCTACTGGGCAAACAACTTAGGGCAGGAAGTTCCAGGCCTTCAGCCACTGAATTGATTCTCTATCTGCAGCTACAGAAGACGTGTTCAGGAGCAGTGCTGGCACTTTCAGCAAACCCTCGAGAATAAAAAGGAAAAATGCATTGCTCTTCTGCAACTACGCAGGTGCCCTCTGCTATTTATGAAGAAAGACAGCCTGTTCGTTCTGTTACTGACATTAGTTTCTTGGTAAACATGCTGGATTTGAGGCTGTTTTGTAAAGTGTCTGATCATCCTCATGCAATGCACAGGAAGCACAAGTATGTAGCTATGATATCTTATATTTTTAGGGTGGGCATTTAAATCCCAGCTTCCCTTCTGTAAACATCAAAGTATGGAATGCATCCTTTAGTAGCATTAAAGACCTGAGTATACAGCATCCCTGTGTTCAAAATGTTTGTGTACTCTCAGGCAAACAAGAAGTTTTACCAAAAAAATGAAGGGAAAAAACCCACACTGCAAAAATGTCCAATTGCTTCTAAAATGGCATCCTGTAAGAGCTGGTATAAAACCTGAAAAATAAAAAGAAGCTAGCAAATTCTCTGTGCTGACTCACAATGAGGAAGGTTTTTAGAGATTCTTCAGATCCTTGTTTTACTTTCATCATCTTCAGGTACAATCCTTTCAATAACACAGTTTCACTGACTCCAAATAATGAAAATCTGTACTTTACCTACTCCGTGCAGTCCTGGAGCCTTGATTAAGAATAGCCTCTGATATATCAGCACAGTTTAGATTCATAGACAAGAGCTCAAGCAATGGCTGTGCAGAGATACTGAGTAAACATGTTGCTCTTATTTAGATAGTGCTGTTCCTGCCTCAGCTTGAAGGAATAAATATGATATATATGACTAAGTCTGAAAAATTTGGCCTTACATTTATGAAACTGGCATTCATGTCTAGCACTGTACAAGTGTTTTACAACAAACTAGAGTTGTACCACGGGACCACCTTCTGTGCAAAGTACTGATAGGGTACAGCTATCAGCTGCATCTGTCAAACCTGGATACACAATTGGAACGAGTTGCTCAAAGGTGATGTGGAGTTTCCATTTTAAAAAATACTCAAAACGTAGCTGGAGAGGATCCTGGAGAACGTGAATGAAACTGACCTACCTTGGGGAGGCTGGTAGTGGGGGAATAGATAACCTCCAGACATCCATACATAAAACATGTATTGTTTTATGAATTTCCAAATGAGTTTTACCATCTGGTGGAGCAGGAGAGCAATAAGAAAGAGACTTTGTACCAGTGAGAGCATGGTGGTGGTTCTGAGCTCTCCTTAGATAGTTTAAAGCTACATGAAGATACCGCTCCGGGATGGGAACTAGTTTCTATCAGGGCAGCTGTGTGGGCAGGAGCAAGATCTGAGGCCTCTCTGCTCCTAGTGGTTGATGCATTTTATCAGCATAGCCTTGAGCATCACATCAGAATGATTTCACTCATATAAACAGTGAATCCAGATATTTGGAGGGCACCTCTGAAAATCATCTTGTCCCAAGCCCTTCTGTGAGCAGAAGAAATTTGAAGTTAAATTTCATGTAACTTCAACATGTTTGATAGGAAGGAGATCCTCAAGTTAATAGGAAATCAGAAGTGGTGTTCAGCTCTTATCTTTCAGTGTTGCAAGGAAATTTAGAATGACTTCACATATTTTGTTACTTACCTTAGTACACTGAAATGAAAAAATACAAATAAAAATACAAATAAATATTGAGCAACAGACTAGAAATTACTTGACTAAAGAGATAACAGATCGTATCTGAGTTATTACTGACATTTGATAGGTCTCATTTTTAGTTTGATTAATGAAATGTGCTTATATCAGGAATGATCAACTCTGATGGAAATATGGAAAGGGCAAGGTATTAGACATTTATGAATTAAGACTATTTAGTATTAACTATCAAGAACTGCAGAAAAAAAGTAAAGCTAAAAATGCTGTAGTAATGAAGAAACTGATGGAATTATGAGCTATAAATCTAAAATTAATATATTATTTGAATCATTTTGTATCTGAATTAATTTCAAAAACATTGTTTTTTCTTTGGGAAAAAATCTTCATTTGGGAACAAACCAGACTCCAGTTCTGGACAAGTTAAAATCTCTGTGAGCCCTAATGTTTCTATCTGACAGCTGTTGAATAATTTATAGAATGACATCTTCTTTGTTTATATCTAAAAATAGTACTAGTAATTTAATACCAAGTATAACTATTTTCATTCAAAATATCACTGATGCCCTTTCTGCAAAGGAACCTTATCTGTCTCTGTACTTGAACAATAGAAAAACTATATGGATGATTTCTTTGGGTGTAGGAGTCAGGGAAAGGGTCCTCCAGAGGGCCTTTGGGGAGCTAAGAGACTAATATGTACACAGAGTCCTGCCTTCCATTAACAAAAGAAACTGATGGTAGGATCCCTTCTTTCATGCACTTGTCTATTTCAGTAAAGACAGTTCAAAAGATAAACTTCTCCTGAATATACTGGGAATTAACTGCTAAGAGTTTCCTTGTTTGTCTCAGCGCTGCTGAGAGGGCTCTTTCCCCACAGTTCCAGTGGTTAGCTGGCTGCTGTCTCAGCTTTGTCCTTGGTGTACAGCTGATAACAAGTGTTTGTGGCTGGCTGGTACTGCAGCAGGCAGTGGGACACTTCTGAGCATTCTCCCTGCTGGCCATGCTGATGGAAAGGATGGTTAGATTGCTCTGCACATTGTGAGGACACGTGAAACCATAACTAAAGGGGGTTCCAAGTACCTGGAAAATGGAAATTACAACTTTAGGTGCTACAATACTTCAAGAAATTTATTCACTTCTCTCATTAATTTTTTGTATCTTTTGGTAGTATGATTCCTGTTTTTACTTCTGTGTTCTTGATGAGTACCCTTTCTCCTCATAACAGATAAAGCTGGGGAATTTAATAAAGAAAAAGTCCATGAATTTTCATTAAAGCAAAGTTTCATTGGACTAGAATGATACTGGTACAATACAATTTTCTCTTCTGTGATTCAGAAGCTCATGTGAGTCATACATTATTTCAAAGGCAGTCCCAAGGGCTCAGTCAAGGAAATATTTGGGCACCATTAAGTGCTGCTCTGTCCTTTGAGTCCTAGATGAGACAAAACCAGTAAAAAGGAACACAGCAAATGAGTGCCCTTGGAATGAATTAAAATGGCATGCATTTATGTATTTTCTTTATTATCTTGCATTTTAATGATACTACTGAGAATGAGATTCCCTTTACATTGGTAATTATAAAGTAGAGCAGATGGTGAAAGCTTATCTTAAAGTGTTAATTAAAATAGCTTACACAGACAAGCCTCTACTTGAACGAAGTACATCAGGAAGATATAAGACATGAGTGAGTGTCCTATTCCAGTGAATTATTCCTAAATGAAGCTACCTTGGAGCAAATCCATCAGAGATATTTAACATCATGTCAGTGAAATCTCTCTCAAGTTCATGAAACAAGCACTAGATGACAGGTTCTAAGTGTATGTTTCTGGAAGTGAAGGGAAATATGGGTTCACTAGGAGGATTTGTATTCCTGCCTGCCTTAGTAGGTATTCAAATAAAACAAGTGGATCTTCCTCACTGTCTCTATAGCTTTGTTGGCAGGCAGGTGCAGGATCACTTCTGTGTGGGCTGTGCAGAACTGGAGCAATGCCAATTCCCCTTTCGGATTCATCCTGTTAATTCATACAGGTGACTCAACGCAAGACAATTGGTTCAGGGAGAGTGCCTAAGCCTCCCACCTTCGTGAAAACCAGTCTGAGTGTGGTAGCTGTCAGCCTGTAATACTCTGCTTTTGAAAGAACCCAGCTTGGTAACTGAAGACATAGTTTTAGATGCCTTTTTTCTTTTCTTTTCTTTTCTTTTCTTTTTTTTTTTTTAATTTGTAGACCCTCAGCAGCAGCACATCGTAGCCACTCAGATGTCTCATAACGAAATATGAAGTCACCCACTGGATCAAGGATATGAAGCCAGTTACCCATATATGCTCTGAAATGATCACTGGACTAGTCATACATACAAACTTTTTCTCATTTTATAATCTGAGCCACTACATTTTTATTTCAGCTGTAAAAAAGAATGAAAGGCAAAGAGAGGAATAACATTCCCTCTTATTCTTTTCTCCATTGGCATTCTGAACTGCTGAACTGATGACACTGGAAGTTACGAAGATTGAGACTGGACTGCCCTCTTCAGTTCATTTTTGTGCTGCTAACAAGTTTGAGCTCTGGGTAAAGAGTACGGAAGAATAGAAAATGACATTGATGTGTGCCAACTTCCATGCATTTATCTTAAGGGAAAGCTTTTCCCCAACCAGATACTCTAAACCTCTGTATAGAGCTTTGTTTTTAGATAATAATAGGAGGACGAAAACAGTATTTCTGTCAATTCTTTACATCACTTATATAGGGTAGGTTTTGGCAATAAAGATAGAAAATGTTAAAGATTATATGGTAGGATAAACAAGATGTCAAATGCTTTGACTGCCTTTCCTTAAGGGCTCAAGATCTCAGACTGTTTTCTTTTCTGAAAGGTTACAGAAATAGCTCACAGTTTGTCCTTCTAGCTGCAAAATTGTTCTTTAACCTTGCTTGCTTAAAAAGTACAGTTGGGTACAGTCTGGAAACATAACCAGTTAAATAGCTTCACAAATGTAGGTGTTTACTGGGGTTTTCTGTCATCTGCCTTTTTTACTTGATGTCATTAAATGTTCGTTTGTCCTGAAGTACTGAAAACTTCTAGATGATTGAGAGTTGAACTGTGCTAAATGCTTCCTGGTCCCTGAGCACAAGACCAAGAAATGAACAAGTTTCAAGCTGAAATCTTCAGTGACTTACGGCATTATGGTAGATCCCAAATCCATCCTGGCCTCATGGAAACTGGAAAGTGGAAGAGGTAGCTGTGGCTCTGTGACAGTGTGACGGTGGAGGATGAGTGGGACAAGTAGAGGAGAGGAGGCGTTCTTTCTGACTAAGCACTGCAAAAAAATTCTGTTGTTTGTAAATAGACTACCTGATTTTTCCTGTGAAAAATTAGTATTCAAGTCATATGCAAGACAGAAAAGTACATTTTCCCTTCAGGCTTTTTCTTTTTTTTTCCTTGCCCTATGTTTTTTGACCAAGTGCCTTGATGTTGCTGTTCTCATAGTGTTTGCTCTCCGGTTACAAGCTACAGTTAGGAGTAGCTTATGCTGGATTTTGTCTGAGCTCTGCAAATGCCTTTTAGATGCTGCACCTATTGTCAGAAAGTAGTCTAGATTTCAGACTTTAATGGGGTTTTATAATGAATGTGTGGAAATTGGAAGCCCATTTTATTTTAAAAAAAAATCTCTGCTAGACTCAAAATTTAAACAATATATTTTTGCAATAACGCCAACTATCCACCAGGAACAGAATATTATGCCCTCAGCATTTTAGAAATTGGAATGAGGCAATTTGTCCTCTGTCAGTTTCTACTGCATCCAGTCATTCCCAAAAGACAGTCCCTACTGTCTCATTCAGATAGTAAGCAGGAATTTAACTATTACCGTTTTAGTAGCTTCTAGGTTCTAAGCAAATCTCTTCTACCCGGTGTTCTGAGCATTCAAGGCTGCTCAGAGAAAATAAAATACTGCAAGGAAAATGTCTGAGATATTGTCAGATAACCTGATATGAGGACTTTTTGTACAGTACACTGAGTGATTATTTTTTCTCCCTGTACTAAAGAATAAAATAAGCTAACAAAAAGTCACTTCAGACCAGTATTACATCTAAAAAATAATGTATGAACCAGCTGCTAAGCAGATTCTTTCTAAATCTCACCTGATATTTCTGTTTCAATTTATAATGGGAAATATACTATATTAAAAATTGCTTTATAAATTACAGGTTTATTGCAGAGTTTATTTAATCATTACTCCATGCCATTGCTTAGCTCCCAATGATAGCATTATTCATGCAGACTTAACATGGAAAGGCTGTTCTTCCTCCTCCTTTGTGTAGTGAGAACCAAAACCTGCACAATACTTTGACTTCTCTGTCTGATCTCTGCAATGTCATGTACATAAAGAAACAAAAGCCCCTCCACAACACTTGTCTCCTCACTGTCTAAAGCAGACATCAGAGTCAAGCCATCTTGTTATGATGATGCCACTATGAATGAGCAAAAGTTAAAATCTGATTGTAAAATTTGGATTCAATCACACGCAGTCAGTCTTTAGTCCACTGAGACCTTCCTCATGCTCAGCCAGAGAGGGAAGCAGGATGAGGCTGTTGGTGCCATTTGTGTCTGTGTGTGTGCTGAGTGTGTCTGTCTGTGCTACTTTGTGTGTCCAGCCTTGTATGTAGTACATAAGTACTCTCCGTTTGTAAGTATGCGTGCACAGCCTTGCTGGGAATACACGCTGGATTTAGCCACTCCAAATTCTGAATTCCCAGTGGAACTGAGAAAACTTTATCTACCAAATTTCATTATAAAATACCAAAGTGATATTGCCACACATGATGTCCCACAAAACAGAGAACAGATAGTAGCTGGTCTGGGTTCATTTGTTTAGACTAGTAACTGGGTACAGAGGCTCTTCCAAAGCACATCAGAAGAACTGGCTATTACATAGGAGGAGATGGGAAGGAAAAATAGGGAAAAGTATAATGATACCAAAAGAATAAATTAATCTGAACAGGTTACAAGCAATTTTGGACCAAAACTACAATCTAAGCCCAAACTAAGTTTTTGTGTAACTTAAAGAGACTGTCTGTTGAGCACATTCGTTATGGTCAGGTGTTGGGAAACATCTGAAGGAGAGGAGAACATATACATGATGAGAGAATCCACTGGAAAACACGCTGTAGGCAAGTATAATATTCTTCTCTCATTTGTATTAAAACCACATCGCCTTTTAACAATCTCTGTGTTATTATTAGCATGAATTGTCATCACTTCATAGTCTTTGACTGGCCAGGAGCTGAACTAATGCCTACATCAATGCTTTGCAATAAAATTAGGCAGTGCTGCACAGAATTTCATTACATTTTCTGATTAACATTTATTAGAGCAATTTTGCCAGACCAACATAAGGTGTTTCACAGTTTGATAGCTCTCCTTTCCTTTCAATGATAATTGTACCACAGAACATTTTGAGGCCTCACATGATCACACTTCTCAAGGGATTCTAAAGATTGATTGTATTGCTTCCTCTGATATCAGAAAATCCTTGCCAAAAGGAGTGATTGTGCATATAACTAGCATTTCTTTCTTCTCATCTACAGCACTAATTTAATACCACTCCAGAAAATTTATGCTTTTGAAATTTGTGTCTTCAGTCATTAGGAAACTTTTGTATTCCATATGTTAATTACCTTCAGTGAGCCACAAAGTGCTTGTTTACTGAAATATTTTAACGCCTGCCAATAGCTTGAACATGAACACAAGTAGTTTTGGGTGACCATTTGGGGTTCTAAATTTGCCCACAGCATTTCTGTCAATATATTTTAGTGCAACACTTCAACAGAGTATGTTGACTGTAGCATATAAATTTGAACACCCTGACTTCTGCAGTGAAGACTTCCTCATCCTTCAAATTACTCATAAAATAACTGATATCTGTATTCTCCAGGGCACAGGTGGAACCTCTAATCTTTAATATTTGAATGGGACATTCCTTCACCAAAGAATAGTCTAAAGAAGTTGTAGAATGAAAATTGAACTCAGATTCAGATATACCTCTAGCTTCTGGTAGAATCATGGATCTGAATCTTATATCCAAAATATTATGGATATATTTCTCTAATTCACACTCTTTTCTTTTCTTCTCTTTTTTTTTTTTTTTTCCTTTTGTCTAAGATCAACATGTCTATGGAGGTGTAGAAATGGCTATCCTTACTGGGAGTTTTGTCTCTGTCTGGAACTTCTCTGGTTCAAAACTTTTTTCTTTTTCCATCCATGATAATTTTCATTTCTTCTTTGCAGAATCAAGTCAGCTAGGAATTAATTTCAGATTTTCAGTCTATGTTCACATGATTTTGATATCTGTTTTATGCTTTCGATTGCCACTCAGTGTTTATACCCTGGGCTGAATCTGTAGGATAATGGTTGGGGAAGTTTCTGTTTGATTAGTAAACCAATGACCAAAAAGAGCTCTTTCTGGAACATGTGTGATATAATTGTGATTAATTCAAGATGTCCTGTATCTTAAGAAGGGATAATATCCATCGGGATATGTCAGCTTTTTCAGGAGTCCTTGCTGGGCTATAGGTGGTGGTGTGTGGAAGGATAAATAGGAGCGTGTGCAGGACTGTTATGTAGTTGATACTTTGCCCTTCAAACAAATACATTTGGATTATCTGACTGCCTGTGATATTTTTAATTGGTTTATTAATCTGTACCATTCCTCCTGAAGTATGTGCAAGCACCAGGGCCTTGGCCTGTGCAGAAAGTAGCTGAATTGAACATGTTAAAGTGCTGAATGTGACATGAAAAATTCATAAACTTAATAAGTATCTGAGTGAGAAGTGGTCAAAAGTTGCCAATAGCACTGTGAGGGACAGGGTACTTGAGGAGAGTTATGTGAAAGGTTTGGGGTCTGTGGGGGTCTGTCTGTGTCTATACTGAGAACTTGCACCCAGCCTTGCTGTGTGCTCCACATAAAGATTGAACCACCCCCACTGAGCATCATCACTTGGGGCTGGAGAAATAACCAGGGTCCCCGCCCTCACTAGGCAGGAAAGGTGTTGCCCTGCATCCCCTATCACTGAATCACAGGATAGTTTGGAAAGAACCTTGAAGATCATCTAGTCCCAGCCCCCTTGCCATGGACGGGGATATCTTCCACTAGATCAGGCTGCTCGAAGCCCATCCAGCTTGGCCTTGAACACTTCCATGGATGGGGCATCCACGGCCTCCGCAGGCAACCTGTTCCAGTGTCTCACCACCCTCACAGTGAAGAATTTCTTCCTGATATCTAATTTAAACCTACCATCTTTCAGTTTGAAGCCATTTACCCTTGACCTGTCAATACCTGGCCTTTAAAAAGTTTGTGCCCTGTTTTCTTGTCTCCAAAATTCTTTTTTTTTCCTCTCTGGTTCTTATAGCAATCACACAGATACAGTGGGTATGCAGCTGAAGTACATGGGCTGTGGGCATTCAGAGTTATAATTTTAGGTGTGTATGATGTAAGCAATAACCTGTTCTGCTGTTGCCTTCATACTCACTGGGGACAGCAAAGATAAAAAACTACTTGCAGGGCCAAAACCCAAGGTATGAGATGGTCTGACCAAATGGTTTTCAAAAATCTTTTGCTGATTATTACCAAGGGGCTTCCAAGCAGCTAGCTAAGTCTGGGGTGTGTTCAAAATGGATGACACTCCAATGTATTCCAATGCATTTTGCTATGCTACAGGTTGGTGTTGCCATGGTGTTCTAGATGTGAGTAGCTTGCCAGAGAGAGAAATTTCTGGCTAGACATCATAGGTGGCCATAGCCCTCTTGCTGGCCCCAGTGTTATTTATTTGAGTGTAATATGTGTAGACAACTTCGGGTGAGTGATCTTTGAATTGGCCAAATTGCAGTATATTTGTTCAGAAAAGCACTTAAACACACAGGCAGCTGTGTGCCAGTAAGAGCCATGCTGAGGGCCAACTTAAAATGTGGTGGGTGTGTGCTAGTGCCACTCTGGTATGGGCAGGAATCACAAAGGCAAAATAAAGCAGTGCAATGCGTGTTATTTTCTGCTTTTTGTCATGAAAGGTCTTTTGCATGTCAGTCTCCAAACTACAGACCTGGAAGACTCAAGAAAATAACTTCTGCAATAATTCTGAGTTCATGTTTGAGACAGGAAGGCATATAACCAAATGCAGCTCTGGGATGAGCCTGGAGCTAGAGAAACCTTAAAAATTTAAAAGTGGCCTGTTGGGCCATGTATGGGCACAAAATTTAGGGATGCAAGAAACATTTTCAGGGGTTCAAAAGGCCATTTTATAACAACTAGCTGCTGAAGGAAAAGGAAAATCTGATCACTCACGATCTGATGTGTGTAAAAGGGAAGCTTCTGGATTAACCATTTCCTTGCATTTTTGTTTACTTTAAGATTTAACAAACTCCACCATGCTATGGGGTTTAAAGTCCCTAAAGAGGTTTTTTTTCTTTTTTTTAATAATGTACTTTAAAATATGCATTTTGTTGACCATTCCAAAGACAATGATGAAATGAAATACAGGAACAAGCTGGAGTTTTAAATAAAAAACATCAGAACACGACTGAGATTTTTACCCTTCAGAAGAAACGTGTATACTTATTGCTGTGAGGTGCTAAAATTTTAAGGTCAACCTGAACTCTCTGTGAGAAAGAGATGGCAGAGCAGCCACTTTATGTAGAGAAAATAGAAGTGAGAAAGAAAAGGGGTGCATAGGTCTTTTCAAATAACCTGCCAGCTGCTTGGCTGTACAGAGATTTGTGTAATTAAGGCACAAGGCACAGGATTTCTACCTCCAGGCAGCTGTTACAGTCTTATGGATACAGTGGTGGACAGATATCTTGCAAAAGAAACCTTGAGATTTGTTAGAGATCATGGGAGTGGAATTAAAAGAGGGCTCTTTTTTGAAGTTACACAGTTGTTGACAGAACACCTTTGAATATAAAGACTGTTTTTCAAAGATTTTTGCTATTGTGAAACACAGGGGAGTGACAAGAAAACAAAACAAAACAAAACAAACAAACAAACAAACAAACCCCAAAAAAACCCACAACTATTTTCTTTATTACCAGATATAGAACAAGATTGAATATCTTAATTAGATACAAGTTCACTGAAGGACCTGTTTGGAATACGTCAGAAAGGCTGTGCTGGAGCTGGGGGCAGAGCTTTGCTTAATGCATTTTAGCTTTCCCTCTGCACCCCTCAGGTAGGAAAAGCCATCAGGAGCAGATGCACAGCCACACTGCCTGAAAACGTTCATTGCCTTGGGGCACAGATCAGGATGGGTGTAAAAGGGGATGAGAGTGAGCATGGCCAGCCCTGTTTGTAGATGAAGTTGACATTCATTTTTCTGACTGGGTGAAATTACATCTCAGGCAGGAAAAAGCAGGGTTAGAATTTCCTGTATGATACAGTGCTTGGGATGATATGGGGAAAGAGAAACTCCACCAAAAGTGAGGTGTGTATTTCCATGGCACAAAATATGTGTAGAGCAGTAGCATGTAGTACAGGAACAATCCCATGCTTACGTTCAATGCAGCACATAATACTGAATGAACTTTGCCAGAGGAAAAACGTTGTTAAATCAGTGCGGCAAACTTATTCAAAGAACACATATTTACCATCTCAGTGTCATGAGAGATGCTGATTTTTATTTTTTTTCTGTCACTTTTTCTCACAGAACAACTGGTTTCATCCTCTGATTTAATCAGCAGTGAAATGGCAGCTTGGAAGCATGCCACAGACTATTATGCATCTGTCAGAAATAGGCATTTTTACAAGGCTATTTTCCAGTCCTTTTATTTGTTTATAATGATATAAATGTGGGTCAGCTTCTGTGGCATTTCTGATGCAGGCGGTTAGCAGAACCTTCCTCAGAAGGTGTTTTAGGAGACACCCCTATGCTAGCACCTGGGGCCCCCAGCACACCATGCTTGTGTTTACACATCCAAGAAATTCCAGCTTTATAGAGGGGTGGGAGGCCTGAATGACAGTCAAAGGGATTATTTGAAATGCTTCGAACCAGCAGGGTAAATAAATCTGTTTTGACTATATAAAAAGAACTGGTTGTCCCTAGCTGTACTGTGGTTGGGAAAGATGATTTTAAAAAAGAGATGCAACATGTATATCAACCATGCAGAAGAACAAAAACAGGGGGAAATGAGAAAAATAACCCTTAAATACCTAACCAGAAAGATTAGTCACCACAGAAAAGGATTTCTCACTAGCTGTTTTAGAAAACAAACATACATTAGAAACACCTGTTCTCAGATTTACTTTTAAAACTTAGTAAGAATGGCAACAGTGAACTTCAGGAGAAAAAAAGAAAATAAGAATGTGATATGGATGTTGTCTGCTGTGCTGCCATCCTCAAAAATACTGTGCAGTGTTCTAGTTACTTGCAACTTCTGTACAAAGGATTGTTTGGCAGATTCATGCTCATTTTTTTTCTGTGGAAGGATATCCTTTGGCTAGTTTCCAGATACCAGAAAGCATGGTTATTTTTAGATAATTGGATACATTTTGCTAGCAAAGAAGCTGAGAAGTGGTGACTAAGTGTGGAAAGAGTGGAATCTTAGGATCACAGGAATCTTGATGTCATGCAGACAGCCCAAGTTTCCTTCCACCAAGAAAAAACATCACTAGTCTGAACACTAAGTGTATGTAATCCATGCCCTCCACCCCCACCACGCGGAGGCGTTTGTTTCCGGTTTTCCCAAAAGGGCTTTTTCTTTTGCCTCCTAAGAAAGCCTGCTTCATCCTGTGTAAATCTTAGGCTGCCTTTTTGCTTTTGTTTCCTCATTTTGGGTGTCTGATGGCCACAGTCTTCTTCTTCTTCTTCTTCTTCTTCTTCTTCTTCTTCTTCTTATTATTATTATTATTATTATTATTATTATTTCTTCTTCTTTCTTCTTTCTTCTTTCTTCTTTCTTCTTTCTTCTTTCTTCTTTCTTCTTTCTTCTTCTTTCTTCTTCTTCTGCCAATCTTGGATCATGACTCAAGGAGCATGACTCTGGATCATGACTCATTGTCCAGACTAATATGGTTTTGCCTCTGTTTGTCTCAACTTTCTGTCTTGTGGCCACAGAAGACCTTAAAGTAATGCTGGATCACATTTTTGCTCTTCATTTTTTTCTATGAACTTTCTTTCTCANATATGGATGTTGTCTGCTGTGCTGCCATCCTCAAAAATACTGTGCAGTGTTCTAGTTACTTGCAACTTCTGTACAAAGGATTGTTTGGCAGATTCATGCTCATTTTTTTTCTGTGGAAGGATATCCTTTGGCTAGTTTCCAGATACCAGAAAGCATGGTTATTTTTAGATAATTGGATACATTTTGCTAGCAAAGAAGCTGAGAAGTGGTGACTAAGTGTGGAAAGAGTGGAATCTTAGGATCACAGGAATCTTGATGTCATGCAGACAGCCCAAGTTTCCTTCCACCAAGAAAAAACATCACTAGTCTGAACACTAAGTGTATGTAATCCATGCCCTCCACCCCACCACGCAGAAGCAGTTGGTTACAGCTTTCACAAAAAGGCATTATCTTTTGCCTCCTAAGAAAGCCTGCTTCATCCTGTGTAAATCTTAGGCTGCCTTTTTGCTTTTGTTTCCTCATTTTGGGTGTCTGATGGCCACAGTCTTCTTCTTCTTCTTCTTCTTCTTCTTCTTCTTCTTCTTCTTATTATTATTATTATTATTATTATTATTATTTCTTCTTCTTTCTTCTTTCTTCTTTCTTCTTTCTTCTTTCTTCTTTCTTCTTCTTTCTTCTTCTTCTGCCAATCTTGGATCATGACTCAAGGAGCATGACTCTGGATCATGACTCATTGTCCAGACTAATATGGTTTTGCCTCTGTTTGTCTCAACTTTCTGTCTTGTGGCCACAGAAGACCTTAAAGTAATGCTGGATCACATTTTTGCTCTTCATTTTTTTCTATGAACTTTCTTTCTCACACAAAAGATGTTGGAAATTATTTTCCAGTATTCTCCTGTGAGTCCCATTTCAGTTCCCCAGTCCATCAGTTAGTAAGTTTGTAAAGAGCTATTGTTTAAACTATATTTAACTTCAAACTTTCCTAAAGCCCCCTTAAATTTTTAAGTTTTCTCTTCCTCTTCTCTTCAGTTATATCGAACTTTTTCCTTTTATCTTAATTATTAAAATGTTTGTTGGAAGCCTGAGTCTACTTTACTCTGCTATTACTACTCTGTTATTAGCTATCTGCTACATTTACTCTGCAAATGAAAGGAGATAGAAAATGGTTTTAACATTTGAAAACAGGTTTGGTTCTCCTTTCAGCCCTGTGTTGATGTCCTTTCATTTTAAATGTAGGCTTTTTATAATGCTTTATTGATATATGCTACCCACCTTTATCAGTGCAGTAGCCAACCAGTCATTACCCATTCTACCCTTTACTAAGTTCTTTTGTTTCCAGACCTTGAAATATCAGTGATTTCTGCGGTTCCTCATGAGACTTTTTTACCTTCTTCTCCCCTGTTGTATTAGGCTTTTGACATAAAATGGAATGAGGACACCTCTCTGGTGTTTGTGTGTCTACAAAGTGGGCTACTGCTAAGTTAGTAACACACTCCGTTAAGGATCTGTGTACAATCCTTGTCCCCATACTGCCTCAAAGCAGGTATAAGCAGTAAGAAGTGACCTGGAAGGGCAGAGCATGACACAACAAGCCAGTGAGAGCCCTGTCCTACCCGATTGCTCCATGTGAGTAATGTGTTCAGAACTCTGGAGCAAAACAGGAGAAAAAGAGATAAGAAATGGAGAGTGGATATAGAAATTGGTAAATTAAAAATGAGTGTAAAAGAAGATGGTAGATGGGCATAAAACACAGATGTAAAAAATACATTATTAATTTTAATCAGTGCTCTTTGTCATACCTCTCTGTCTGTGTTTCTCCTGAGAACACAAGGAAGATAATATGATGAATTACTTAATGATTTGAGCTCTTCATCTCAGAAAAATCTCACACCATAGCATAAAGAGGTAAATGTTTTATGATAATAGGATCAATAAAGACCATTTGTATTCATAAGGGAGGAAATGCTATGGGTTAATGACTTCTAAGATTGGGAACAAATTATGGGTTTGTACCAGTCCTTCAGTCATACCGCCATATTCCATGTGAGTGGTCACATAAAGTTTAATAGCTGAAGATTAAAAAGAGCAATACCTTTCATTTACGTTATCTGACAAAATGATTTTAACTTATAATTCTTCAATCGGTCTTAGTCAGCAAGTACTCAGGGTTTAAATGCAGAAGTGAGTCATCAGATTACACAGCATTACAGCAGCTGTACCTACTACCTAAATTCTGTCATTTCAAATCAAATGGTGAACACCCAGCCCAATGCTTTACAAACTCAGACTAATTACTCCATTATTTCTGCTGTTTTCTTTGCCTTCAGCATTTTGACACTTTTTTCCTGGTTCTGAGCTTCTGCAGGAGATATAACTTAGATAAACCTGTTGAAATCTGATGCAATATTGATACAATAAGATTGTGGATACCCTGTGATCCCATTCCTGCAAACCCTGGAATCATTTTAGCTCATGACTATGAGGTGTCTGTGCTCAAACTACACTAGATCAAGCACTTTCTGAATTATGTTTGTTTCTGTTTTCTGCACTAAATGCATTCTCTTCTCTCTACACAACCTTTTTTTCACTTTCTTATCTTCTGTATAAGCAGTGTCGAAGAAGTAAACTACGGTATTTTAGTCTGCAGTCCTGCTTTGTACGCTTTTCTGCAGGCCATGGATAACTTTTCCACCATACAATCCACACAGGAAAAGCTGTACAAGGCTGAGATGTATAAAATACCAACAGATCTCAAAGGTATACAGGCAGGAAATCTCAGAGACTAAAGAATTAAAACCACTCAATATTATATTAAAGACCCCTGTGGCTGTCAGCCACCAGACTTTGTTGTAAAGCATTAACTAACACAACTCTTTCTGGGTTCAGTTTCTGATCTAACATAAAAATTCCTGCAGGGAGTCAAAGGTTCACCTAAATAGGTATCAAGAAATGGAGTTAACATCTTTTGAGTATGTCTGCTTTAAATAATAATACAGATATAGGTAGAATGAAACACCTACAGCTGAGGAAGCAATGTCCAGATATGCTGGACATGCGTATGTTTTTGGGAGCTTTATTTTCATCAAGCCTTGGCCTGGTCTCAGGTATTGAGTGGTCAAGTGGAGCTGGAGCACATTAGGTGTGCTGTTGACACACACCTTCTAGTTAAGTTTCATGGCAAAAGAATTCAGTCCCCATCCTGTAACACCCCTCCATGGCGTGCACTGCAGCGCTGGAATGGGAGGAATCAGGACTTGAGGAACGTCCTCGTGACCCAAACTAAAGGACTCTGCCACACAACCATCGTGGCTAGTGCCAAAGCAGTAGCCTGCCCCTTCATTGTGTCCTACACCAGTGCAAGCAGAGGAGTGGGCTCTCTGGAAACACTGCATTAGGAAAAGACAGAAAGACTTGCACTCAAAGTTTTACTTGAGTCCTTAGTTAATACATTCAATAAAATTAGTTAACCAAATCACTTTCACTAAGCCCACATTACCATGGTTACATTATTATAATTTAGCTAGCATGTCATTGCCAGCCGAAGAAAAACCTCACAGTAACAAAAATATAAAATCTCTTATTTTTCTTCAATAAACAAAGTCACTGTGACCTTTCTATCTAATTGAGCACTCAATTTATTAACCTACCTGTAGTGCAACTCAGTTCTCAGGCCTAAGTATTCTCCACTCACAGTTTTGGAAAGCTGAAACAGTTCAGCTGGGAAAAGGGCTCCCACTACTCCCCTGTGGTGTGGCGCACATCTCATGTGCCACTGATTCTGGGCCCAGGAGCTTTCATAGTTCACTGCTTACTGCATTCAAAACAAACCCATGTTATGGAAGTTACACCTGAGTAGTGAGCAGTCTGTTTACAGCTTAGGCTCCAGGATTACTCATCTCTGACCTATTTTCTAGTTGTCTCCTAAGTTTTCTGTATACCATTAGGAACAGATGATTCATTTAGAAGTTAGTCCTGATTTCAGTTGAGGCACTAAACTAGATGACTTTAGGATGTCCCTTCAAACCCACACCCTTTGAATCTGTGACCAGGAAAAACTGTCTGTATATTTGTCCTAGAAAACCTAGGACAGGTTAAGTTCTTAAAGCAATTAAACATTTTTTGCAATGAATGCTGTTGGGAGTTAGATTTGGTTTTTTCTTTATAGAATTTTTTCCCAAAAAGTCGCTAGGAGACTAACTACTGGATGCTTATGGGTGCTTGACCAAAACAAAGAAGTGGCCAAAGGAGAGTGCAGCACTGGGGCTACACCCTTTTTTGGTCTCTGAGAGTTTTTCTCTCCAAGGGAAAAAGAGATACTGTGAGGTTTGAGGCAGGTAAAGGGCTGGCGTGGGAGCAGCTTCACTCTCTTGCTCTCAGCATCAGAGAGAGGACGGTCAGGCCGCTCTTTCTGAGGGAGGAGTTCACTGTCATCACCAGGTCCATTCCTGAGGAAATCTACCATCATCTCCTCGTGTGCCCAGGGACTCTGAGCTCGCCTCCTCCTGCCCTGCTGGGCTAGGCCAGCCCTGTTCCACTGTCGCCGCTTTCCTTCGGCACCACTTTGGATACGCTGTGTCCCTGCACTGCCCGACCCTGCCAGGACATCCCTGCCCTTCCAGCTACCACCGCGGAGCTTTGGTACATCCCACCCACCAGCCCAGGATTTTCCACTGTTCCAGCTTAGTGCTCTCGGAGCCCTGCACCGAGACCAGACTGTCCCGGGCTTTGTGAAACAAAAGCCCCTCGAGGTTCCTGGTTTTGTTTATTATTAATGCTGTAGTTGTTGTTGTTTGTTTGCCTTGTTATACATACTAGTAAAGAGCTGTTATTCCTGTCCCCATATCTTTGCCTGAGAGCCGACTTAATATCCAAATTTTAATAATTCAGGGGGAGGGGGTTTGAATTCTGCATTCCAAAGGAAGGTCCTGCCCTCCCTAGCAGATACCTGTCTTTTCTAACCAAGACAAGTGCTTTACAGAATGCTGTATACTGTTGTCCTTCTAAAAGATAAACCAAAGTGATCAGCATAAGAATATGATCAAGCAACATGACTTTTAGTGAAGGAATTCAAACTTCCCAAAGTCTACCTTATGAACATGGAAAGAGGATTTCATAATACTAGACTTATCTAGATCTCTCCAAAAAAAATCCCCAAGTAGGCTGCTCCTGTATCATAGGATGCAGTAAATTTGTAAGTTTTGCTCTTCTTAGTAATGTAAGGGAGAGAAAAATTGAAACTTCTGCATTTACATTAGGTTTAATCAGAAGCTCATATATAAAGTAATTTGATTAGGCCTGCATGATGTAGATTAATGGAAATTTAAAGCACGTCTTTATCTTGTTCAAGATAGACCTTTTCAAGAATCAAGAAATCTTGAGTAATTCTGTTGTTAGCTAAATACTTTTTTTAGGTACAGACAACATAACGAAAAATCAGGGATAAACAGTTGGTTAATGTGATAACAAAACTAGTTTCCTGATCAGTTATATCGATATATATCTGCATATGGAGAAAAATATCTTTATGTATATTTATATATGTATTTATATATATATAAATAGTCTCTACTCTTATATGTTACCTACTCTTGCATCTATGTTTAAATTTTAAGAAAGCTCTGACAGAAAAGCTGTATGTCTTTATTAGTTTTAAAAAAATCTGCTTGGAAAAGCATAGACTATCTAGGGATAGACTATCTAATATCACTCATTGTGTACTGAACCCAGCTCTTTTGGTTATCATCAGTAGCTGGTAGAAAGGTTACACACATGTGGGTCAAAACAAAATTAAATGGAAGAGGCGGGTCAAACTCTTCCTGCAATGTTCTTCACGCAGATTTTTATGAACCATGAATTTTCAAGGTCATTATTCATAATGCTTCTTTATTACTTTCAACAAGCACAAAGGGCTTTAGAAACTGGGAACTCAAGTACAGTATTCCTTGGAAAGGTGAAGGAAGAAAAACATCTTGAAAAACACAAATAAGAAGTGAAAAATAGTAAAACTATTTCAAAACTCATGGTTTTTATTTAGCCAGATTGTAAAACAGATTGCCAACCAGCCAAGTGTGTAAACTATTGCTTAAATCTATTTTGCTACCAGTAAAATAGAAAGTAAATGTCATGGAAATTTTTGAAAACTGCTCCTGGGTGTACGAGTCAGGAAGTCTATCTTTGATGTAAGGAAAATTGAGTGAAAGTGGAATGAAAGAGAAAATTAATAGATCTGTGATCAACGATTAGCAAGCAAAAGTCAACACAGTTTTTGTAGAGAGAACGTATCCCTTACAAATTTATGATTTGTTCTTTTAGGCAGTGAACAAGGAAATAGATAAGTATATTTGTATTTTAAAAAAGAAAAAAAAAATCCAGTCAAAATGTTTCCTCAAAAATGCTCTCATTAGAAATAAAAGAAAAAATAGAAAGAATAAAAATATAAGAAAAATTGCTCATTTAAAGAGAGAAAATAAAGGATGAGACTAAATAGCCAGTTTTTACCACATATCTCTTACATTAAAAGGAATCCACTCTAGGATGTAGGCTCAATATATTCACAAATTACCTAGAAATTCCACTGAATAATGAGAAGTCAAAATTATTCAAAGTCAACAAAACTAGAACTGATCTCAAAGATTTGCAAAATGTCTTGTACTTTTAAAAGACCATGGAGATCAAATGGCAGAGGGAATTCAGTGTTACTAATTACATAGCTGTGACAAGGGCAGCAAAAAACAGCCCTGACTGACCAGGTACAGCAATGAGCCATTGGTGCTCCTGAGAGGAATCTTAGAGCTGTTGACAGTCATTCTTGGTGAAAACTAGTGCCCAAGGAAGGAAAAAAAATGTAAATTAGGAATTAGAGTACAAAAATATTATTTTACTGTGTGCATCCACAGCCCATTCCATAATACTGTTTGCTGGTTTGGCTGCCCAGTTTTTAAAGAATGAGTCACAACTTAAAGGTATGGAGGAATAAACAACAGTGAGCAGAAAATCAGAAAATCAGAAAATCCCAAGTGGTCTCAAAAAAGTGAAATATCATTCTGTGTTTTGTGTCTATTCTCATTTTGGAAGTCTCTCCTCAGCAATAACATAGTCACAGCCTGGCTGGTAGCCCTCCACAGCCCAAAGACTCAGTTTGAATAGTAGCAAAGTGGAGGCTGAGGATGTCCCAGAACGACCTCTGCTATCAGCCCAGCATGGCCCAGAGTTTATCAGCAGAGATTATCAGAGTGCTGCTGAGGCTTTTGCCAGAGCTCAGGCAGAGCAGGAGCAAGCTCTAGATGCTCCCATACGTCATAATGTGCCTCACTGCTGGAATGCAGAATGGAAACTCGCTGTGGTGAACAGGCACTCGCTTGGGCAGGAGATCTGAGCACCGTTTTGTCATGTGCATTTACTATCTCCTGTCCTATCAGCCAGCTACTTTCTTGACACTTGACATCTTTGGGACTGGAAAAATAGCTCTCCTCTTGCCAGATAGCCAAAGCTCCAAAAATGCCCAGAGTACTGCCCTGCCTTCTGTATGCTCCATGGGGAAATTCCTGAGCTGGATGTAGTTTAATACTTAAGAGCCAAGGCAGATTACAAGCAAAGGCACAGGCCACTTCATGCCAGCTGGCCTCAGTGCCTGGGTATGTTTGCTACCAGGCATATTCAATTTGCTGCTAGAAACACTTGTTAGGGTTCAGTGTAATATTCCTTTCCTGTGCTATCCTTTGATCAATTTCTACAAAGAACTCTTGGTGCTGTTTCTTCTGTGATCTTTGTTCTCTATGTGAAGTCCTTTTGACCGTGGATGACTCTGCCTTTGTGCAGACTTCCTGGCTCTGCCTGCTCTCTGCCTGTGTACTTTTTGTCCAGGCACCATCTGCCTTGACTAAGTTCTGAGGGTACAAATAAGCCTCAACAGCCACGACCCAGTGCTGCCTAGGACCTCCACCTAACACCCTGTCCCAAGGACCAGGAGCTCTGTTTACGCTCAGCTCTGGATGTTCTGTTTAGCCCCGAGCCCAGTCACTGGAGTATTGGTCTCCAGTTCAGCTCTAGTCCCCATTGACCCAGTCCCTGCCCTGCAGACAAAATTTCTGGCTTGATCTGGGACCTGCCACAATAACATGAACATGCCTGGGGTCTGGACCCTCGGCTGAAGCCAGTCACTGTCCCAGGTTCTGCCCTACTCATCTTACATAGGGGCCGTGGGACTGGGCTCTGGCTGAGACCCCTGCCCTATCATCTGAGTTATTGCTCTTGATTCTTGTCTCTCTGTCCTTTAGGAAACAGCAACCCATTGCTTCTCTTTGATGTACGCTGACTCCTTTTCAAAAAAATAATTGTTTCTTGCAGCAAGGATTACTGAGACCAGGAGTAGGACCCTGCTGCTACATGGTTTTGCTTCAACAAGGCAAGCGTTTTTATACCACTTATGAAGTCAGTCAGTTTGTGTTATGTAGGATAATTGCAAAGCATTTTCATTCTGTCTCTGCATGAAAATCTGTTAGCTTAGTAGATCCCTTCTACTGTCGCTTCTGTAAGCTTCTGGCCAGTGTTAACATAGTGCCTGGAGTCTGGGGTTATGTCTATTGACATAACATGAGTCAAACTGTGCCAAGCACATAATCTAATAGTAATACAGGATTCTCCAGGCTGATTAACATTTAATAAGCCCCTGTGGCAAGTGTTTAGCCTCTCCAACTGGCACACTCATCAGCTATGCCTGGGCATGGACTGGGTGTGGGAACAATCCCAGCAGGCAGTGTGGACAATATCATGCCCTCTGTCATATTCACTCAGGCAGTCTCAGAGCGCTATCCCAGCTGACCTTAACACAGTAACCTCTCTTCCATGTTTATACTTTATAGAATCAGAGAATCACACAGAATTACTTGGGATAGAAAGGAGGGGACCTTAAAGTTCCAACCCTCCTGAAAGGCACACCTTTCATTAGACCAGGTTGCTCAGAGCTCCATCCAACATAGCCTGAGACACCTTCAGGAATGGGGCATCCACAGCTTCTCTGGGCAACCTGTTCCAGACCCTCACCACTCTCAAATTAAAGAATTTCTTTCTCATATCTAATCTAAGCCTAGTCTCTTTCAATTTGAATCCATTCCCCTTTGGCCTCTCACTGCATGCCCTTGTAAAATTCCCTTTCCAGCCCTCTTGTAGGCCCCCTTCAACTTCAGGTCGTGGTAGGTCGCAATAAGGTCACCCTTAAACCATCTCTTCTTCAAGCTGAACAATCCAAATTCTCTCAGACTTTGCTTGTAGCAGAGGTGCTCCATCCCTTTGATCATCTTGATGTCCCTCCTCCGGACTTACTCCAATGGGTCAACATCCTCCCTATGCTGGGGCCCCCAGAGGTGGATGTAGCACTGCAGGTGAGGTCTCACAGAGCAGAGCGGCAGAATCCCCTCGCTGGCCCTGCTGCCCACGCTGCTTTGGATGCAGCCCAGGACACATTTGGCTTTCTGAGCTGTGAGTGTCCATTGCTGGGTCATGTCCAGCCTCTCATCCACCAGCACCCTCAAGTCCTTCTGGGCAGGGCTGCTCTGGATCTGTTCATCCCCAGGTCCTGTTGGGGTTGTCCCTTAGGGCCATATCAAACATAGCCCTAGCCCTTTCTCTGCTGCAAGGGAAATATCTATTTTTCTTCCTTCCTAGAATGCCAGCTTAAGGGAGAAGATCTTCTTAGTTCTCATTATAGTCAAAGGACAACAGATAGCTGTGTACACCAAGGAGATGGCAACCATGGCCTCTCTTTGTTAAGATCTCCCATAGGACTGAGCAGTTGGAGAAGATTTGGATACCAGCTGTTGTGTCTCTTGCCACTCAAAGAGAGTTAACAAAGCAGGTGGGACAGATAAGCCACACACAGATGACCAGCCTTGAAAAAATATAAATGTTTAAGACAGGGCATATACAGGATCAAGAGTGCAGCCTGTGTTCTGGTGCAGCTCAGCATGAATCCCAGCTCTTTGATAATACGGAGCTTTTGGTCACTGACAACCCAGGCTGGAATGTAGTGGCTCCCTTTCAGGGTCCCATTTTTCAGCTAGGCCTCTTGGCCTAGTGTGCTGGAAACGGAAAAAAGAGGCTGAGGATGCCATAAAGGGCTGCTACCCTGAAGGGTATACACTCCAGAGGGTGTGCAAGAGAGGGACTTGCATTATTCCCTTGAGTGCAAGTGATTATATGCAGGGCATTATTTTATTCTTGACCAGGCAGATGTAGGGTCCTCACTTCAGCTGGGAAAACTAATTATGTCTGCCCATCTGCAACCCTGAAAATATTTCAGCTCAACAAATCATTCTGTGAGTCAGAAAGCACCAGTGTTGCAAACCCCTGCCAAATGGGGTTTGGATCAGTCAGGAGATATATATGTGGCTCTGCCTAACGTCTGGCTATTTAACAAACACCTTGAAAACCTCAAAGAATGCAATGAATCTCAGTGTTCCTAGTCTACATGTTTTCCCCTCATAGCCAGGGATGCTCAATACGAGGGAAATGAGTATGCAGAAACTAGTAACATGTCAAAGAATATTTGTAAATAGTATCTTAAATTAAACGCTAGTGTCATTGAGTTTCAGCTCTCATTAAATAAAGCCTTAACTCTTTCCTATAGGCAAAGAATGGGGATAGCTCAGAGGCACTAACAAGGGCCACAACTCTGGGCCACCTCTCTATTCTTTGTCCATAGCAGAATCAAGTCAGCTTGGTTTCCATGGTTTCCAGCCGAGGGAGAAGGAGGAAAACAGGGATAGATTTTTGCAGGGATCGGATGTTTGGTATGCAGTGTACACAAAGCTGGGCAATATGCCATCGAGAGTGAGGGGAGAAATCTTTCATCACTTTATCTGATAGTCTCCTATAGCAACTGAAGCAGTAAAAGCAGTGGCTGCAGAGGCAGGCAGCTGCATAGCAACCAGCTATGGGTCCTACAACCAAGGGTCCCACACCCCCTCCTCATGCATGCACACTGCTATTACAGAAAAATTTGATTTGGTACGTGCATCTCCCAAACAAGATCAAGCTTTGTAGGCACAGCATCCAAAGAATTCTAGTTCCCTGTCCGGGAAGAGGGTGGAGTATCACGTATGCTGACCTCAGAAAGGTTCTCTGGAAAGCAACAAATGCTGTTGGATTTGCACAGTACCAGTGGAGTGAAGCAGTGATCATGGCAACAGCTCCCTGCCCACACCTAGTGTTAGCCATGACTCTACTGCAGATTCCTCTGCCTCCTCCCTTTCCACCTCAAGGAATGGAGCACCTTCCACTTCACCATATGGTGCCCACATCAGCCCTTGAGCAGCCCTGTCTGCCCACTGCTGGTCTGTGATGGCTTGTGGTCACTGAGCACACTGTGCAGGCTGCACTGCTCCCACCATCTCAGGGCAAACTTGGTGGATGCTGTCCAAGGCTCTACTGTCAGCGAGACATCTTGAGAGCAGGAATGTTTACATCACAGATGCCAGAATAGAAGGTGTCTTGGAAATGGGGGAAAGTTGTACCCATTTGCTGAGGGCAAGTTTATTCAGTGCTGGTGTCTAGGCAGACCCAGGAGTGGGCCAGCAAAGGGTGCAGTTGGTGGCCACTGGCTGTCCTCTGTAGGGCACCAGCACCAGAGTTCTTCATGCAGACGTACATCTCATCCCAGTGGAGAGTCTGAGCATTATGCTGTGCTCCAAGAGCAGCCCAAAATCCTGGTAAGTGATTTGTTTTTTTCCTAGTTTCTGTTGAAAGATTTCTCCTCCTGCCATTTAAGGTCATGATTCCTTTTTCTTTCCCAGGCAGGTAGAGAGGAGGTACCACCCCTGTCCTTTCACCTCCTTGGCATGTCGGGCCCAGTGGGCTCTGCTCAGGTTGTTCTGGCCAGCCACTGTCAGTGCCTGGAGAAGGAGAGACATTGGGAGCAGAAGGAGGAATTGGACTTTCTGAACACCAGATGAATATTGCTCCAGTGTTGATCCCTGTCAAGAAGTGCGAGTGCCCTGCTGTGCTAGCTGCATCTATCTTCCTTGTACTTGAAAGACAGCAGTCCATCTGACAGGGATGCGGGCCGTGCAAGCCTGCTCTTCAGTGACTGGTCCTTTGCTTTGTTTTCAAGTCAGGCTGACAGCTGAAGAGATGACAGACGGCCCACAGTGCAGACCTCTGTGTTTGCTGCCCAGTATCATGAAGCATCTGATTCCAGCAAAATGTCCTGGTTTTGTGCTTTTCGTTCCCTTACCAGCCAGAGGGAGAAGGATACTCCTCATACCTGCCTCTGCTCTCAAGACAGATGCTCCAGGTGGTCGTGATGAAGCAGGATATCTGTGTCTAATCCACCATGAAATGTAGACCACCCAGGAATGGCCCCAAAAGAGGCAGCCTGTGATGCTGCAGGCCAGGATTCTGGTTAAAACCATGGAAGCTGAGGAGGATAGAAGGTTTTGTAGGGTCTCAGTTCCCAGAGGCAGGGTACAATGTCACAGCCAAATATTTGGTGAGATTAGCAGAGTGGGGTCAGCCATGACCAGTTACAGCAGGTCTGCCATTCAAGTCTCTAGTCTGCCTTGAACCCCTCATGGAGTTCTAAAATTTCCCCTGACACTTGCTCACGGTCTGTATTCCTCACACGGGGTCCCTCCAGACAGGGAGGGAAACACAGCAAAGGCAAACTGCTTCCCTCTCCTGCACTTTCTCTTCACAGGGAACTGCCGAAGTGGAGGGGACATGAATTCCCACCACACCAGAAGGCCCCCTTTCCGTTTGCCAAAATGGAGGTTCACGCTACCCTGGAGGTCAGATTCCCTTAAGAACATCAATAAAAATTGTTAATGCTATTTCCCCAGCTAAGTTGTTAAAGAACCTTCTCTTTTAGCTATTCATGGACTCCAATGATCAGCCTTGCCTTCCTGTCTGGAGCAGCAGAATTTGCAAGCCTTCTTGGAGATAAGGCAAGGTACATGCAAAAAAAAAATCAAACATCTGCTGCAGACTTCTGCAACAAGACAGTACTGAGAATGATGAAAGAACAAACTGAAGAGGGAAATCATACATATAAATGAGGCAGAAAATCTTGGACATCTGGAGGTAGTGACGTCTGAACACAAGGAGGAAAAAGTGAGCTGAAAGGGATCAGCAAAACAGCCAAGGACTTAACTGTAGGAGGGCTGAAGTCTGGCTGTAAGCAGAACAGCAGGTGCAGTGTATATATTATGCTGTGACAAGGTTAATTCATCAAAAAACCTTTGCTAATTGGATTTGGCACAATGATTTTGTAACAGAACCGGTCATAGTATCTTGTGGGGCAAAACATTCTTAATGCAATAGTAATAAGTCTTAAAGCTGAACTCTGAACTCTGTCAAATAAACACAAATAAGGGAGAATGAAATGTAGCTCTTACTAACACACACCAGCACATCTTATCAGCACAATGAAAAACAAAATAGTAGCACATTATAGCAAGTACATAAATGAAAATCATATTTTGGTTCTAATTATGCAGCCAGAGCACTTGCCTGCAATAAAGACAACTTGTAATCTCCTTGAAGATTATATCTACTTAGCATGTCCCAAAAGCGATAGTATCTCAAGACTGATAAAGAAGTAAAAACGTGATTTTACAATAATTGCAAAACACGTTAGGCCCTTTCTTGTGTATGAGCCATTTGTACCAGCATTTACATCTCTCTCTTCCACAGGAGGAGCAGACAAAGCCTTTCAGGCTTTTGAAAGTTTCACAGTCTTGTGGAATTGGAGGTCAGGGACAGCCTTAGCTGCCATGATCGAGTTCAGGGTTGTGAGAGGAGGGAACAAGACAAATTGCTGAATAACAACTCTTGGCTTCAAACTCAAGAATAATTCATCCTGAAGTGCAGAAATTCAAGGAAAAGTAGCCAGCAACTTTTATGTAGTTTCTGACTAAAACAGGAACATAGTACAAGGAGTTCCTGACTGAAGTCACATCTAAAAAATAATGTGCAAGGAGTGGAAGCAGGGAGATATCAACTGGAAGAGACACAGTCTTAGCTCCCAAGGATGGGGTTGGGAAATCCAAAGCCCATCTAATGTTGAATCTGGCAAGAGACATGTAGGAAAAGAAGGAGGACTTCTACTGATGTACCATCAACAAACAGGGGACATAGGAAAACAGGGCCCAGTGCTGTATGGGGCAAGTCAGGAAAAAACAAAGTGCTCGGTGTGTCTTGGCTCAGATTTTACCAGCAAGACCAGCCTTCAGGAAGGCACCAGGCCCTGGGAGCAGTGGAACAGTCTAGGGCAAGAAAGACTTCACCACCATTTGAGTTATTAAATTAGGGAATGTTTAAAGAAACTGGACAGATGTGAGTCCATGTAACCTGATGGGATGACCCACTAGTGCTGAGGTTGCTAGCTCAAGGGATATCCTTACGACCGTATATAACCTTATCCCCCGGTCAGATAAGGATACGCTGCTTGCTTTACCTTACAGTTAAGGCCATCAGAGACTGCTATAATTTGTTTACATGAAAAAGTAAAGTGCTACAGTTCTCATTTCAAAAGCATCTGAAACATCAGGTAGAAATGCAGCCTTTTGCAGAAAATCAATGCATTGATTTGCTTGGCTTTTTTTTTTTGTTAAACAAAGACAAGGAGAGAACAGAGAAAGAGATAAGGGTAAAATGAAGGCCCAAGCATGAAATCAGATATTTGTTTTGGAGCAAGGAAGCCAGAAGCACTAAAAAAAAAAAAGAAAAAAGGAGCAGTCTTTGCAGCAGGCGTATATGGAAATTCAATTTAATTGAAGATACTGTAATTTATTTTTCAATCTGGTGGTATAGTGATCGCTTGATCATAATAATGCAATTGACATTGCATAGGGTGATGGCATTTTAATTTCCACATAGCTGACCAGATAGACACATTTGTTGTTTTATTCCTGCTTTTTATAGCCATCCATGACTGTTTGGACATCTGGTCATCAATCTTTAAAAAGATTTAACACATCACAGAAAATTGCCCACATTTCAATTTTCATCAGCTTTGTAGAAAGAAATATTTTCCATTAAAGAAAGAAAAAAAAAGCAAAACACAAAAACACATAAGGCTCAAATTGCATGCTCATGAGCAGCAATTTCTCAAGGCCATTGTCTTATTTAGGAGAATTCTACTACTACAGTAACTATTATGTGCATCTGTGATGTCTGAAACATGTAATATTACCATTAATTTATCACTATGTCTAATAGAAGGGCATGACTTTGTTGCTCTTTCCTAGGAAGGAATGAAAACAGATCTTTTTGTAAAGAACAAATATTTGAGAACGAAACATTTTGACTGAAAATATTTTTAAAATATATTTTTAGAAGAACCCTATTTTAAAAATACCAACAAGCAACCTGTCAACATCAGTAAAGAAGGGCATAGGCAGCGGGAAGTAATTAAGAAATCACTGGAACCACTGGCTCTTGCCATGCAGAATCAGGACACGTGAGATATACAAGAAATAAGAAAAGCAAATAAATATGAAAGGAAATTAACACTAGGACCTACAGGTAATGACACATATTTGGTGACAAAAAAGGTAGCACAAAATAACAGTAAGGCATTTAAAACCATCAGGAGAGTTAAAGAATTGGTGTCTTGTGAATGACAAATTGACAAAATGTGTTCCTTATACCAGGGATTCTGAAGAGATTATAATGGCAGTATCAATGCTTCTATACCACTAGAATTTTTTTTTCTATTAAAAAATCAAACTTTCAGGGATCAACATATTCTAGAACTTGTAAATTATATTTAAATGTTGTCCTTTTCAAGAAATAGGAAATAAGGATCTATAAAAACACACTGCAAATTGCATCTTCATTATTTTTAAAACTTATCTGGCTTTGTGGACAGAAGTGTAATGGTAACTGGCTGTGTCTTCCACTGTCACAAACCTCAGTCAATCAGAGTTCCATTGGC